>JAAEAF010003838.1:108154-170226 GCA_011037195.1 Triatoma infestans | reverse complement strand
CCCACTCAGATCAATTGCCGAAACCACATTTTCCGACTCAGAAGTTACTCAAATTTTTTTCATTCTCAGTAAAAACTCAAATACTTTTGTTCTATTAATTTGTTCCAATTGAAATCAGCATTTAAAAAAAGACATTTTTACTTACTCTCGTGTCTAATATTCAGAAATTAAGTCTTTGTACTGTTACATGTCACGAGTTTATGTTTTGTGACTCCTTGAAAATGAAAATGTTTTTGCGAATTATGCTTGTATGTAGATGCATGTTAGAGTGGTGTGAATAAAATATCTAATTTATCTTATTGGTTATACGATTATTGTATGAAGATTTTCTTGTTGTTCAACAATATATATTACTTCCTCTAACTGGTTTAGAGGAAAGATTGTGATCGTGTCAAATTTGCGTTATCGAGTTTTCACCGGAAATACACGTTCTGAGTCTGTGTGTATGTATATGTATGTAAACATGGGTATCACCATGAGTTCCATCAACTTATCTATCAATTACCCTTTTCTGAATGGATTTTTTTTCAGTTTTTTGCTATTTTTACAAAAACGGCTCCAACATTTTTTCATTCAACTTGCCATATTAATTACACATCCACAAAGAGCTAGAAACTTTTATTGTTTTTGCTAGATTTCTATGGAAAAATTATTTAAGATGCTTTTTGGGAGAAAAGCAAGGGTTCTGTTATCCCTTTAAACACCACACTTAAGTAAGGTTATCATTATTTCTATCATATAAGTAAATAAATAGAATGAAATTTGTAGCCAAAAATCGGAGTTTGAAGAAAATCGGTTGACCGGAAGTGCGTTTTTACTTTACTGATAAATCTGAAGAAAATTTGTCAATTAAATCTGTCTAAGCTGTAGTAAGTGAAAGTCGGTGTGAGTGTTTCAAACCAGATTAGTTTTTAATACACTTCCTGATGATGGCCATTATAAAGAAGTATAAATAAGTAAAACAATGAAATGATTGGACCATTTTGTCACTATTATATCTTAAACTTTAATATAATATCAAAATCGAAAAATAACGCTCGAACATGATTTTTTGTTTAGGCAAAACAATGTTAAGTTTCGGAGAATATTCGATAATCAAAAGTGTGACTTCACTGAAATTTCCCCATCCCCAACTTTTCCGCGAAAAATCCCCACTTTTTCGCGAAATTCATACATATATTTTTAAATATGGAAGAAACCACTAGAAGGCTACGATAGCTGAGTGGTTAGAGACGCGGACCGCACAGTGAAGTATATTGTGCTACTGGGTTCGATTTCCGTTCTTGGCCTTGGATTTTATGTGATGTATTAATAGGTGTAATATAGAGTAAAGTATGTTATCTGCTTCTGTCTACGACAACTGTCCGGAAGTTGGATGTAAAGCCAGCCTGAATTAAAAACAGACATTATTTTACTCTACGTATATAAATTTAAGAAATCACCGCTGGCCAATGTTACCTCGTCGCTCGTCTATCGTCTTTACTTATTGTCGTGACTAATCGAAACAGTTGAATATAATTGTGAGTGCAAGTGTCAATACTGTGTTTGTCCATCCAGCAACATCACCAGCAAATCTTGTTGTTACAGATGAGGCTGAAAGAAATTTAGTTTCCTTTATTGCTGTGTGAGGGAGTGTTAAATTCATTTGTGATTTTCATACATGTTTTCAAGGAAATAAATTTCATGTCTGAAAATCTCTGAGGATAAAAAAAAAATTGTTTCTTAAAAGAAGAATTTAGTAAAAATAAATAAATAAATAACAAAATAATTACAAAATTCATATATTTCGTACGGTGATAAGTTTAATTTCTGCATAAAAATTTCGCTTAAAAATCAATAAACCGGTAGTGTGCCAGTTTGTTGAATGTTTCATTTGATTCTCACAAATATGGCTAATGATTCTTTAAATTTTCTTTCAAAGATTTTCTTTAAATGTGGAATCTTTAAATAGAAATCTGACACTTTTATATCAAAAAATTGTATACGTGATTCGACCATAAATTTAAGGATGTTATAGAAATTATAAATTTAAAAAAATATAAGTACATTTATGAAATAAAAAATACAAAATAAAAAAAATAAAAAATAAAAATAGAGTTAGGGAAAACGTATGAAAGTTTCACCTGCAAAGTATTGTCTAATATTATTTTCTTCTCCAACAAATGAAGAAATAGAAAGAAAAACCATTAAATGCCAAATTACACCTGGTAAAATTTATCGTAGGTTGTAGTATTATTCTAATATTAAATATATTACAAAATATATGTAATAAAAGTTACAAAATACTTTATGAGCAAAGAATTTGTTGTTTCGAGATAAAACAAAACAAACAAGTTAGGTTTTATAAGAGATAGGTTATAATATAACCGCAATAAACTCGGCGAAGAATTAAGGTCAAGTGGTTATGTGATGAAACAAGAAGTTCAGGAGGTGAGGGTGTGGTGGGTAAAAGATCTAAGCAAGAGATATGGACCACAGTTGTTGTTGATGGTAACCAGCACCAGATGGGAAGGTTTGATATGATGGAAGGGATGTTGTGTGGTAGGCGGGTGGCCTCAGTGGTAGTGAGGCGGCCGTAGATGATGAGTTCGTCATAAGATGATGGAAACATTCAAATGGAAACAGTCAAGTAAGTTTTCGGGGCGACAGAAAAGTAAAAGAACAATGAAATATATCAAACAAAGGCACCCGCCCGGTTTGTATGGTTCGGGCGGCAGAGCTAGAGAAGCGCTATATTCTGTACAGCGTGGGTGGAGGATATAGAAACTACTACCGTCAAGAGGAAAAAGAAAAAGGAAAAGCTAATATATATCAAGGGGAAAACATCTCTCATTTCACTTTTCTCCGTTCTTCTCCTCTCATTCCGCCTGCACACTCTACAAGCTTATCTTTCACCAAGGAACGGTATGAAACTTAAGAGAATAAAAAAAAAAAATTATCTGATAATGTCATAATACAAGTTTGTGAAATACATAGTATATTATTATATCAATGTTTATTACATTTATTACATAAGGAGATTATAAAGAATTTAATTAATTTTTCTTCATATGTTATTCTAATAACTCGCGCTCTTGGCTTCGGTACGATTATTCAGAATTCGATTACGCCTGTCGCGGCTTTTTTTTCTTTTTGCGATAAAAGCTCTAAAGAGTTTAAACTAGGAATATTTAAACTACTTTTGCTTGCAAGTTTTTCTTTTTCTTACACCTACTTAAGTGGAAGTATTGCGATCGTGTTTAAAGGTCCATTGAGGACGAAAACATTGCTTTCAGCGAATGGTCGCTGTTTGTGTGTGTGTGAACAAAGTATTTCTAAAAAAAAAAATCGCAGGAAGCTCAAACCTGGTATTCTATTTAGGTATTACCACCGCATCAGACATGAAGGTTTCGGACAAAATCCATCAGCCATAACTGAGACTTATTATTAAATGTCGTATACTATATTATACCCACATATATGCCAAACATTTTCCCGGAAAATTTGATTTTTTTTTATGGTTCTGTGGGACCATAGTGACAGGAGTGTTATGGTTTCCACTAAAGTACCACTTCAGTAAAATATATGGTCTTACCATTTACATAATATTAATATATATTAAAATCATTGCGAAAATTCCAAATTTGATGAAAATCGCTGTATCTGGTTAACCGGAAGTGCGATTTTACAGAATAGGTTTTTGATTTTTCTTTTTAATTATCTCGAAAACGATTTTAACGATTTCCTTTAAACTTGGAATACTCACTGCAAAGATATAAGTTTATCACTTTTATTTGTAATATTTTTCTGAGCAATTTTTTTTTTTTTAGGTAGTTATGAGAAAATTCCAATGTGCCTGTTTAATATTATTGGCGCTGACGACAATGTAACCATTCTCTATCCTCGTTGGTGGGTAGATTGGCACCTGTCCCCACATTTCCTGTATATTTATATAAGGACAAATGGTCAACATTTGAAATTTACAGAAAAGTTGTCGTTTTATTTAGGTATAACTGAAATAAGAGGAGTATAAGAAAATCGTGTGAGTGTTTCACATCAGAGTTTTTTATTTATTTAAGGAAATTGATTTTTGAAGAATTCTGGAGGCGGCATATGACGTCAGGTTTCCCACTAAGTGTTATATTAAATTACAATATGGTTTTACCGCCGATGTAATACTAAGCAATATGAGGCCGCCACGCTGCAGGTATTGGGTTCGATTGTCAGTTCTGGCCTTGGATTTTATTAATATGAGTAATTTATAGTAAAGTACAGATGTTAAACCCAGCCAAGAAAAATAAGCATTTACTTTACGTTCATTAAATGTGTTGTAAACATTACAAACATTGAATGGGTTTTTCATTTGGAAGATGACAAAAAAATAGAGAAAAGTCGTTTGAGTGTTTTTTAACATCAGAGATTTTATTTTTAATGGGCGAGTTTTGGTTTAATAAAAAATGATTTTGTTCCGTATACTCATATTTAATTTACATTTTTATTCTATTCATTTTTTTCGGGGGATTTGTTTATTAAAGAAAAAGAAGAAAACAATCTGGGTGATGTTTTTCATTATGAACATCCGACGGGTGCACATTGTTGCTGACTATATGAGATGGGACTCGGCAATAAAAATCGCCACATGACGCCGCCATTAACAAGACCTTCATCATGTTTTTATTTTTCTTCCTTACATTAGATGCACAATACTCACTTGATGTATGCACATATTTTATGTTGCTATTTAACATGATTAAATTTACATCATAAGAAAAATTAATAAAAATGCAAGTTAGAACATTTTTATTAGAGCAGTTAGTGCTGAAGATAAAAAGTTGCCAGATACGTATATTCCACTTTATGTTAGTACGTTTAAGGATCATCTTAAGTATTTTGTACCTCTGAATAAAACTGGAGATATATCTGTAATTAATTATGTTTTATCTGTAATCATTATTAATGAGAAATTTTTCACTGCTTGCTGTGAGAGAGTTTCCGAAATTAACTTTTCACTAGGAATTACAGGTTTTTGAGAAAAATATGTGTGTGTGTGTGTGTGAGAACAAATGATTTAAAAAACGAAAAATCGTCAGTTTTTTGCGATTTTCTTTAAACTTTGTATACGATTTACACAAATAAATGCCTATCTTTGAACCTTTTTTCTTCAGGAAAATTGACCTTGCGGGGGTTTAAGGAAATGCAGCAACATTAAGCATGAATCATGCACGTTAAGCTTCCATCTAACATGCAATTTCAGCACAATATGTTGTTCTACTATATCTTAATATTAAGATTATTATTAATCTGTGATGATTAATTAATAATTTAGTTTTTATTTGTAATTGCTGCTGTTTGAGGGTTTCGTTGCCCTAGGCAGTCCATGCCATTTTTTGGATGGAGAAATTTCAGCTCTCATATTTCCGTCCTAGGCGAGTAGTCTTTCTCGTATACTTGTAGTCGGCTATCTGAGTGGTCTACAGTAATCGGCCTACCGATAACGCACCTACTCTCGTATGTATTAGAGAGTATCGGCTTGCAAACAAAGCCTTTATGCCTCTTTTTCAGTAGATGTCAGTCTATCAGGTTTATCCCTGGGAAGGAGGAAAGTATTCCAAAGAATCGGAAGATGTACTAGTTCCGATGTCAACAGTTGCTGTGCCATTGATCTCAGCAAACCGGCTGATAGAAAGCCCTGTCACTTGGAGTGCTCATAAAGGATTGCAGCGAATAAAAGTTATGGAGAACATAATTCCTAATTATGTTCCCATCCTCAGGAATTTGCTAGGTCAGTGCGGTGGCTGCTTTTTGCACGTTGACGTCAATGTTGACCGGCTAAAAGTGCCATCGACGTTACTTTGCATGTGTTCTTATGCGGCTCGGCGAAAGTATGTACGCTGACCAGGCTACCATGTAATGCGTTTGCTGATACTGGGATAACAACCGGACAATATGGCCAAGTAAGACAGCAATCCCCCCTTTACTGGGATACTCGGCGCCTAATGTTTAATTTGCCAAGACTGGGATTGGATATTCTTTTTCGTCATTCATCTTCAAGAGAAAATTCAAATTCAAATTGACGATGATGGTTTAAATTAAGCCATCAGACAATCTAAAAGGTAAACCAAAGCAAGGCAAAGCTTTGTATGCAATTTATCCTCGCAAAACAAATTTTTTGAACGAAAATTACCATCATGAGAAAAAATATAGACTACACAAATTTCGCAACTTTTGAACTTTTAGTACAATTTTTTAACAATGCAAAGAATAGCGCTAATGACCGCAGTTGTTGATGCGAAAAAAATACAAAGAATATACCTGTCAATAATATGTATTCCGAAGCAGGGAGATCCAAATTAGGGGGTTAGTTAGGGCACCATGTTAGGCGCAGTATTGTTTTTAATTTATACTAAGGACTTGCTTGTTGAATCTGATCGCTATCTTAACCTCTTCTAAAAAGATGATGTTGCCAATACATGCAATTATAGTGAATCCAGTATTACTTCAAATGGCGCTAAATTTCCACCACAGGATGGAGACAAATGATGTTGTCAAAATAGATTAAAGTTAAACATGGGGAAAGCCCAGGAACTGATGTTTGGTTTAAGCCCATTTCCACTGTTAAATATTTCGGTATCATCCGGCTCAGTTTCGTAGCAAGCAAACTTGGACACGAGGGGTTTTTATGTTGTTAATAAAATTACAAAATTTTTATTGCCAGCTTCGTTCTATGAAATATTTCTGGCACAGTTTCTACAGAGATAATGCTAATCATACACTACGCTTTGCTGGAATTTCACCTGGCTTATTGTTATTGGGTCATGCGCATTACACTGACTGTTTGCACTACAAATGTATGGGTTTTAAGGATGATAGGCAACATTGGCTACAGAGACGACTGTGCTAAAGTTTTCTCTAGCCTAGATAAAATCACTGCCAGCTCTCTACATATATGAATGCTTAAATTATATCAAATTATATCCGGCTGACTTTAAGAAGAGATCAGAAAGGAATCCAAACAATATCAGAAATCGTGATGACATTATGTTTGCTTGGGACTACTGACGTCCTAAATTTTTTTAATACACTCCCAGTAGAAATAAGGAACTTTTGATAATACACAGTTCTTTAAGATAACTGGCTATGTTTTAAAAGCAAAGTATATTAATAATTATATTTATTTTAATTCTTGTAAGCATTTGATTTGTATCTAATTTGTATGTATTTTACATTGTAACGGGCATAAATAATGAAATAAATAATTTGTTCGAGGTCAACAAATAAATAATACTAATTTGTACAAGGTCATTGTGAAAACAGTTCATAGATTTTCTTAACTAGGATTGTTAAACAGCCGGAAAATAAAAAGAAATCCATCAACTAAGGGCATAGTGTCCAGACGACTAGACTATTGAACAACGAATGATTGCAAATAGTTCTTGATCCAGCATATTGATTAATTCAATTATCCTTTTGATAATGGAGACAAATGATGATGTCAAAATAGATTAAAGTTAAACATGTTTGTTAAAGTTTAAACACTATGCAATCCCATAACTATAAATGGTTCTCCAGCTACTATATGAATGAAGTCGGTTCAGATTGCCATACAAAGTTGTTCCAAAATCGAGGCATTATTACATTCTGGCAATTCGATCTCCTTTTAATTACTGCTGGTGAATAGAAGCATAATCATCTTGCAAAGACTCGGGGAAAATCACTTTAATCACTAACAACGCTGTTTTATGTAAGTATTTCTCAGAAAGTTCTGCATCACATTTAAAATCACTAGTAATTAATGCTTCTCTATCGGATAAATAATTAATATAAAATACCTGCCCGCAATAAACACCAATGACAAACCCCATGGGGAAAGCCCAGGAACTGATGTTTGGTCCAGCATACATCTATTTGCAATCATTCGTTGTTCAATAGTCTAGTCGTCTGGACACTATGCCCTTAGTTGATGGATTTCTTTTTACGAACGAAAATACCTAGAGGTATATCCCATTCAAAGTTGTTGAAATAATTTAAATTTATTTTTCGTTTACCAAAAGACATGATTTTTGTTTTCTTTGTTATAATTTTTCTTGTTAAATTTTTTAGCAGCGTATTTCCTTCTGATCTTATTACCAAACCCGATTCTAAATACTGTGATTCCTAATAAGTTACCATTCTTACAACACTAGAGGTATATCCCATTCAAACTGATTTCAATATAATGTCCTATAAAAGTCAAACTTGGATTTGTGGTTTACTCTTTAATTAAAATCTATCCAAGAGTTTGGTTATTTAACCTGGAAAGAACTTTCACCAAGTGAAGTTGAAGTGGAATTAATTCAAACACAAAGCTCTAGTAAATGTGATTGCATTCTAGATGTGAACTAAAACGTGAATAATAATACCCAATTAAGAAATACGGAAGGGTGATTAGATTTAGGGACGAAAAGGCCGTCGGCCCAGCCATGGTGATCGTGAAAGATCTATTGTGGCTACTGCCCTGAGTTAGAACGCACACTATGCAATCCCATAGCTATGAATGGTTCTCCAGCTACTATATGAATGAAGTCGGTTCAGATTGCCATACAAAGTTGTTCCAAAATCGAGGCATTATTACATTCTGGCAATTCGATCTCCTTTTAAATACTGCTGGTGAATAGAAGCATAATCATCTTGCAAAGACTCGGGGAAAATCACTTTAATCACTAACAAACGCTGTTTTATGTAAGTATTTCTCAGAAAGTTCTGCATCACATTTAAAATCACTAGTAATTAATGCTTCTCTAGCGGATAAATAATTAATATAAAACACCTACCCGCTATTAAACACCAATGACAAACCGGTAAACTTACCTATCCCGCATATAATGTGTTAATACTTAGAAAGAGAAGAATGTAATAAATCTGAAACAATCGCACTGTACTACAGTGTAATACTAGTGTAATAACAAAGTATTAAATTCAATAAATAATAAAAAATAAATCAATTCTTTTGATCTAAAAAGTTGTTGAAATAATTTAAATTTATTTTTCGTTCACCAAAAGACATGATTTTTGTTTTCTTTGTTATAATTTTTCTTGTTAAATTTTTTAGCAGCGTATTTCCTTCTGATCTTATTATCAAAATGAGGAGCCGTTAAAAGCTTCTTTGTTTTCAGTAATAGCCTAGTTTATTCAAACAGAACATTCTTTGTAGCTGTTAAACAAAGTTTTATAGTATGCCGTGCGCATTACATAGTTTTTAATTCAGTTCTCTTTAAAGATGGAAAATTGTCGCTTAATTATTTTGGTAACATTAATATAACGTTAGCTGATGAGGTTATTACAAATTTAGAAATAATATATAGAAATTGCAGATTAAAAGTTTAAAGAAAGAGGTGGAAAATATATCGCTGAACGAGTGAGAAGGATATATCCTACTGTATATTGAAGTATATCCTACTGAGGATTGAAGTTTGAATGCCGAGGCTCAGATTTTTGCGTACACGGCTTACCGAGTTAATTGATTTTAACAAAAAACTTTCTATTCCTGAGTTCCATGGCAGACCCTAAATGAGTTTTTTGAAGTTTGAAATTTCTGCGATTTATTGTTCAAAAATTATACAAATACAATATAAGCATGTCGTCAAATTTATGTAAAAAAAATTTTTTTTCTTTGAAAAGATCTCAAAATATGAACGCGTAAAATTTAATTAATAAAAATCTGTCCCAAATTCCTCACAGAAACAAAAAGAAAAGGTAACGTTACTATTATTACTTCCCTTTTACTACTAGTATCGCAATCGTGGCAATTTTCACCGGAAATACGCGTTTTAAGTGCCTCTGAGTTTGAAAAATATGTGTTTAGTGAATTGTTAGTATGTGTGTAAATGTATTTTAATGAAATATATCAAACACGAAAAATCACAGGAAGCTCAAACTTGGAATACAGTTTAGGTAATACACATCGCATCTAACTCGAAAGCAAAATCCATGAACCGGATATGCGACTTTACTGAATGATTCTTTTCAATTGTCACGAACTTCCTGAAACCAGCTCCAACGTACTTTTCTTTTTAAACATAGTTTACTATCTAAACATATAAAATATCTAACACTTTTATTTCAAACAGTTTCCCGGGAAAACTTATTATTTGGGATGCTCTGAGGAAACCATAGCGTTATGCTTTGCTCTACAGTACTATTTCAACAACAAATCAGACTAATATACGGTGCAATACTTTCTCTTATTCCTAGTGTCAAACTTCGAAATGGAATTTATACCGGAAATACATATTTTGTGGCTTCTTAAATAAGAAAAAAATTGTTTTAGTGAATAGAGTATATGTGTGTCTGTGTGTCATCAGAATATGTAAAACACGAAAAGTTGTAGGAAGCTCAAACTTGGTACTCTGTTTAGTGCTACCACCCCGCATCCAATACGAAGATTTCGGCCAAAATCCATCACCCAGAAGCGCAACATTACTGAATAGATTTTTCAATTTTTCGCAATTTTCTCAAAAACAGTTCCAAAGCTTTTCTTTAAGCTTCGTATTGTATCCACACAAATGAATCCCTGTCACTTTTATTTGAAACATTTTACAGCGTAAATTGATTCTTTTGGTAATTCTGGGGGAACAGTAACGTAAAGCTCCCCACTAAAATACTACTTGTATATAATGTATGGTTCCATTACTTATATAATATGAATACATATTAGAAGCATACATAGAATTCTAAATTTGAAGAAAACCAGTTAACTAGAAGTGCAACTTCACAGAATTGGTTTTTGAGGTTTTTTTGTTGTAATTTTTCTCCATAAACGGCTACAACGATATTCTTTAAATATCTTCAAACTGCACAGATAAAAATTTATCATATTTAATCCCTTCTGGTATCTAGTAAGGATAACCCCTACCTTTTTTTTGTGTGTGTTTAGCCCACCTAAACATTGTAAACGTTACAATTTTCTAAAAAATTTTGTTAATTAATTGTCGTGAGAGAAAGTTTAGAGTACGTATACAACACTTCTTCTTTTTTTTTTTTACAGCATTCTCTATATATTTTAGGATGATGAGAAAGTTTTTTCCTAAGTATGGACCATAATTAAACATGTTATTAAAAAATTCCAGCTTCTAATTTATCTAGAGTTACTTAGCAGACACAGTAAATGCCGTGAGTGTTTCTTCCTAATCTTTTCTCTTGTTTTATTTTTTTTTCTTTTGTTGTTTAATTTAATGTTTGTTTTATTGGTTGCCATTTAGCTTTACCCTTTTTGTTTAGCCACAGCACGTAATGTTTATTTTCTACTGGAGTTTGCATCTCTTAATGGTGCTAGATTGGTTAAATAGGGAGAGTCACGAACTATTTAGTCTACAGTTCCATCTATTTAACGAAGCTATAAGTCTCTCCCTGTTTGTCTATTGTGTATGTAGACAGTGTGAGAGAAAGAGTGTGCGCGCATGCGTGTGTGCGTGAGAGAGAGAATGAGGGTTTAAGAGAGATAGAGATATCCTCTAACCGATGCTCTCAGCAATCTAAACCCACTGACACAATTCCCTCGTTTACAATTCCCATGGAATTCTCAACTAGGAAGAGTTCTGTTCGTTTTAAACGATATGCTAATGGAAAATAGAGATGTTATTCTCTACGCTCTCTCTAAACTAATGCATTTTCATTTCTGAAAATTAGTTTTCCACTTCTCTAGATTTATTTGCATTGAATTTTATTATTTGTATGTAGAACACAGAATGAACCGTTGCTGCAATTAGGGTGGTTTGGAATGGTAGTGAGAGAGGAAGTTGGAAAGTTAGATATCGCAGGCCATTGTGATCTTTCAGATATGTATATTGGTAGGCAAAGAGTGAACGTATTTCTTGCCTGAATGCATTAATGAGCCAAGTGTTGAAACAAACAAAATACTACATATTTGCAACTACGCAAATTTCAGACAATGCATACAAAAAAAAAAATCCAAGACATAATGCTTTTTCTTTCACAGTTTAATTGTAAAAAGAAAATGTGGTGTAAAACACGTATACGACTTTCTCTTTCTGCAATTTACATAGTTATAGTTCACTATAAGAATGTCTTTATAATGGGGTTGATGAAGGAGAGAAATGGTCTGCTTTGAATGAACTAACAAAACCAATCTTTAAGGTCAATTTCAAAAAATCAAATTCAATTTCAAAGTCAATTTGTGATCAGTGCGAGTTCTGCAAGTGGACGGGTTATGCCGCCCGTGTAAGGTGGATAACTGAATAATATAAGAAGTGACACTGACTGCCTGGACTTTATACATAAGGTGGTAGAGTATTGTAGACTGGTAAGGGTAATGACACATTGTGACTGGCAAGTGACCTAGTTGTATGAACTGTGTTGTATATCTATCTCCCGAAGCTGTATTTATGTAGTTTCTCCCACTCTAGTCCGAGAGAGTGGTCCTGTCATTTTGTCTCTCTTTCTCTGCTACGGATCCTCTCTTTGGATCCTATTACAGTCTTGAAACATATAATTCTTACTAGATGTTTAGTCGCCTTCAATTTACATGAGCGATTTTTTTTGAGGAAAGCATAAAATTGAAAAAATGTTTAATAAAATCCGAAACAAATGTAGACAAATTCAAATAACTAGATCCTTCGATTGATTGATTTTTAACAGTTGAACTTTCGGCCCGTGAGCATATAATGGGATATTAATATCGTGTTTCAATAAAAAACTAATTTTATATTACCTTTTATGATTTTTTTTAAATAATGTTCAAAATATAGCCTATGATGATTGTTTTAAGCCAACTGTCTGCCAGCTGAACCCTCGCTGACACCATTACTTGGGTTTGGAATGATTTTTTGGGAATCAAAAAAACCACAGCATTCCAGTTTCAACTTTGGAGAAGTTATTAAATTTGTAATAGGTCATTATTATTTTTTTTTTAAACCGCATAGCAGATATTTTTTTTTTTAAAAGAGAAGTTGGCAAGTACCCATTCTCCGGGCCATCTGTTGAGATGTAATAGTTTATGTGACACTATCCTTTGTCTCATTTGTCCTTTTAAGGGGGATAGCGGCTACCGGTGTCTTTAGGCAGTGCCAGTTCTTCAGCAAGTGCACGGCTTCTTAAGATTGGATTTGATTCGACAGCATCCCGGCAAAGCTGATCGAAGTCACACATGAACGTGTCTTTCTTTCTATGTTCCACCACTATTAAATTTTTGAAACCAACATATGGCGGTAAGCGATCAGGGACAATTTTCCTTTTGATATCACATAGAGCACGCTAGCTTGAGAGCCGTACACTGATTTTTCCAGTTGTGACGTAAAATTACTAATTCAAAATAAAACACAGTCGCGGTTTTTTTTTTTTTAAAAAAAAAAAGCTCACAATTGATCTGAATATTTGAAGAGGGGTCATACATGTGACATTAACATTCTACAGAATCTAAAGATTAATTATAATATCGTGTTTATAAACATCAACATATGTGGATTGGCTTTAAAGTCCATGAAATTTATTTAAAGTAAAGGTCATTTTTTTTAAATTTTTTATGCATTCTATTATTGCAGTTTCAAACATGCAACACCTGATTAATTATAATGAAAACTTACATTCGGAGAAAAGAACATTAGTGAACAGAATTAAAATTAGTGAAAGTAAAAAATAGGCTAGAAATAGATGAATTTATAAATAACAAATTAAGCGTTTTTTCGATTTACTTTTAGAAAAATTTAACAGAATTATGAGATCCGAAAACATATGTGAAAGGAAGTGGCTATTTTCAATGGTATGATGAAATTAAGTAGCGGTCGAGTGGGTATATCGATTTGTGGCCATGATGTTCATTAAAACACCTGGTACCTCGGTTCACTCTCTCTTCTGTAACCCAGTAAATGATCGCGCCATACAAATCCTGCTGTCGCACTATCATGTGGGCTTATTGTTTGCTTTCTGAATAATAATAATAAACACAGTTCATTGAATATTAGGTCTACATGCAAAGGGTAATACAATTTTTTTTTTTTTTTTACAAATTCAATAAACGATTAATCTTCTATCGAACTTTGTAAAAAGATTTTGTAGAGCAAAAAATGATTCAGAAATTCCTCTTATAAAATAATATGGAATTGTTTGGCAATAATTTTACTTTCTCTTATTCATTATTTAAAAAAAAAGTAATATTGCGATCGTATCAAATTTTTGAAAAGGTGTTTGCATCGGAAATACATTTCCTAAAGTCTCTGTTTGGAAGAAAAATGTTTTTATCCTAATCCACCCAAACCCCGATTTGCGTCGCTTAAAGCTTTTTATTTCAAAGTTGGGTCGCTTCAAAATAGCATCTTTCGTAACTTTTCATGGATGTAAAGTTGGTTATTTTACGTTGCTTATGTTTATAAAAAGGGGATTTCCCAGTTACTTTCACCCAGAACTAAATTTGATAAATTTTTTGTGTGAAAGAGGTTAGTATTGAAAAGTAATTACTACGGTAAAGTGCTAAGACTTAAAGTGAAATGAAATGAAAATGAAATGAAATGAAATGAAAAATTTTATTCTTGTTCCGGGACATAAGTCCCTTAGGAACAATAATACAAAATACAAGTGGCCTAGTATGTCTGGCCTTGACAATTATGTATATATCATTAGTAATAATTGATAATAATAATTATTGAAAATGATTAAGCCATGAATGATAAGGAGGAGAGAGAGGAATCTTCTAAGGGTTCGGAGAGACTTGTGAGGATAAGAGGTGGTGAAAAAGACGGGACTTGAAGGTATCAATAGTGGAGGCACGACGGATAGACAAAGGTAAGGAGTTCCATAAATAGGTGGCACGGATTACAAAGGATTTTTGAAAAGCGGATGTATGGTGGGAGGGAGTATAAAGATCGGAAGGACGGGAGCGTGTGTTACGGGTGTGGACAGACGATTTAAATTTCAGAAGTTTAAAGATATACGAGGGTCTTTGAAATTGGATGACTTGAAAGAGTAAAGAGCCTAAGAAGTACTGGCGACGATAGATAGGGAAGAGCCAGTTCAACTCGTGGTAGAAGTGCGATATGCGGGAGTCTCTGGGGATTCCGAGGATAAAACGAATAAAACAGTTCATAAGACGTTTAAGTTTGGCCTCGAGATCCCCAGAGAGTCCCCCGTACACTAAGCAACCATAGTCGAAATGGGGGAATATAAGGGAGGTCACAAGGAGTTGACGGGTCTTCGCTGGGAGGAGATGGCGGGAGATGTTGAACTGTCTGAGGATAAATATGGATTGGCGGTTAATGTGGGAGATGTGATTTTTCCAGGAGAGGTTTTGGTCGAAGATGATTCCGAGGTTTTTAACAGAAGAACAATATTTTATCGGGATGTTGTTGAGGAAAAGGGTGGGGAAGGGAGCAGTGGAGTTTATGAGGAATTGGGAACCAATGACAATGGCTTTGGATTTGTCTGGGTTAAGGGAAAGCATGTTAGCTACTGCCCACGAATTAATGTTGTTAAGATCATCCTGCAGCTTGTTTATTGCATCTTGAAGATCAGAAGGCTTAAAGGACAGGTAAATCTGGGAGTCATCGGCATAAAGGTGGTAGCTGGAATGGACAATGGATAAAGGCAGATCATTAATATATACAGAAAAGAGGGTTGGGGATAAAGAGGAGCCCTGGGGCACGCCACGGGAAAGAGGAAGGGGATTAGAAGGTTCGCTACCTGGGATAACTACATACTGGGATCGGTTGGATAGAAAGGATTGGAACCAACGGATGGCGCTATTGGACAGAGAGAGGGACTGGAGTTTAGTGAGAAGAATTTGGTGGTCAACAGTATCAAATGCTTTGGGGAAGTCTAAGAGAACTAGAATAGTGAGTTGTTGGTTGTCTATGGCGATTCGTAAGTCATGGGTGATTTTTAGGAGAGCTGATTGAGTCGAGTACCCGGGGCGGAAGCCAGATTGAAGTGGGTTAAGCAGGTGATTCTGTTCAAGGTAGTTGGATAATTGGGACTGTACTAAACGTTCTAAAGGTTTGGAAAGATTGGATAGAAGGGAAATGGGACGAAAATCGTTGGGAGAGCATGGGTTTGTGGTTTTACTGAGTGGGCGGACTAAGGCAGTTTTCCATTGAGAGGGAAAGACAGAATTTTGGAGGGAGAAATTGTAAATGTGAAGAAGGACGGGCAGGATTGCAGAGAGACAGGATTTAATTAGTTTAACAGGAACGTTTTCAGGTCCATGGTCATTTGTTCGGGATTTAAGTACTGCAGGTAGGAGATCTTCCGGAGTTATATAGGAGAAAAACAAATTGTTGGAATTAAAAGGACGCATAGGAAGTGGGAGGGGGTTGGGAGGAACTAGGGAAGAAGAGGATACAAAGTGAGTATTTAGAACATCAGCAGACAGGGAAATGGAACACAAACGGTTTGATTTACAAAGAGAAAGTTTACGAAGGATGGACCATTTAGCTTTAGAATCGGGAGCATTGCAAAGGGATTGGTGGATGAAGAGAGACTTAGCTCGACGAATGGAGGACTGAGTAAGATTGCGTAAGTGTTTGTAGGAGCTGTAATCGCAGGTAAGGCGGGTCTGTCTGTATTTCCGTCTGGCTGCTTCTCGTCTTTTTATCAGGGATTTAAGGTCAGGTGTGAGCCAGGGAGCAGGAGGGCGGCGGAAACGACGGGTATGAAGTGGAGCATGGGACTCGAGAAGGAAGTGAAGGTAATTTGTAAGGAGGTGTACCATAGGGTCTATGGAATTAGAAGAAAAAATTGTGTCGTAAGGGAAGTTTTCTAGGTCAGGTTTTAATTTTTCAAAGGAAAGGGAATCGAGATTGCGAAAAGTACAGATTTTGGGTGTGATAATAGGGATAGGTAGGTCGAAGGTGATGTGGATAAGATCATGAGATGATAGGAAGGGAACTGGATGCTGAGAGGAGGCTAGGAGTTTTTCTTGGGAATCCAAAATGAAAAGATCAAGCCAGGTGTCGGAAGAATGGGTATGATGGGTAGGAGAGTAGGGTACTACAAAAAGATTGAGGCAATAGACGAGGTCTGTGAGGTAGGACACATCTGAAGACTCGGCAAGGAGATTGGTATTGAAGTCACCAGTAAGGATTATGTGGGAATAACGGGGGACTAACTGGTAAAGGAAGGATTCAAAGGACTGGTCAAAGGGCACACGGGGTGGACGATATACGACAGAGAAAAGGAGTGGTGATGAGGGGGTAGATATCTCTACAAAAATATATTCAAGGTGAGGAAGATCGGAGGATGGAGAATAGAAGAGGAGTTTGGACTTCAAGCTATCATGAACAAAGAGGCAGACACCTCCTCCGGTTCTGTCTTCTCTGTCATGTCGCCAGAGGGTATAGTTCGGAAGGGAGGCACGAGAGGAAGGGATAAAGGGTTTGAGCCAGGATTCAGAAACTGCTATGACATGATAAAAATTATCGAGGAAATAAAGGAGGAATTCGTCATAGTGGGCAAGAAGGGATTGGGCATTAACGTGACAGGATGTCAGGACATTACTCATGAGGGAAAGTAAGGAAAACTGGACTCATGAAGAAGGAGAAAAGAATAGGAGTAAGGAAAGGGGACGAGGGAGTGGAAGGAATGTACATTCTAAGTATAATCTTTACAATTACATATAAGTCTTTACAAATATAGCAGTACTTACAAAAATGACAATGCTTACAAAAATAACAGTATTCACAAAAATAACGACAATAGACTCGGTTGAATAAGTTAAGACAGTTCCTGGATGATAAATAAAAATGATTTGTGGAAACTGAATGAAAATTAATATAAATTATGAATAATGAAAAAAATAAAGAAATATTTTCCCCGAAAGACGAGGTAAAATTATTAATAAACAATAGAAACTTTAAAATTAAGTAAAAATTAAACTTTAAAAATAAATAAAAATGAAACTTTGAAAATAAACGAAAATGAAACTTTAGAAATAAATAAAAATTAAACTTTGAAAATAAGTAAAAATGAAGCTTTAAAAAGTGCGAAAAATAATTTAAATGAGTCAAAAGCGGAAACAGATTAGTTTGGAACAAAAATTGGAAATTTTAAAACGTTTTAAATCTGGGGGAAAAAACTGTTGAAATTGGAAGAAATCTTGGTTTGGCTCCTAGTACAGTGAGAACCGCTGACCAAATTAAAGATTTTGCTGAAACTGCTACACCATTGCAGTCAAAACAAATGACTAAAATTAGAGACCCGCTTATAGTAAAAATGGAGCCTCTTCTTGAAATTTGGATTGAAAACCAAAATCAGCGGAGGATGCCACCAAGAAAATGGTGATTCAAAACAATGCGATAAGTATTTTTAATGATATTAAACATAATTCACCATCATGCAGCGCTGAAATTTAAAAGAATTTGAAGCTAGCAAAGGATGGTTTGAATGTTTCAAAACTAGAGCAAATTTGCATAATGTAGCGCTTAAAGCAAAATCAGCCAGTGTAGATGTTCCAGCTGTAAATGATTTCAAAATTGAATTGAAAGCTACTATTGAAGAAGGTGAATATTCTGCTAAGCAAATTCTGAATGTCAATGAAACAGGTGTTTTTTTGAAACGGCTAGTAGATAGAACGTACATTTACAAGTTTGAAAAATCCTGCCCTGGATATAGGGCCAATAGAGACCGGCTTACAATTCTTCTAGGAGGAAACGCAGTAGGTGATTTTAAATTTAAGCCTTTTCTTGTCTATCATTTTGAAAATCCAAGAGCTTTTAAAAATGTGAGAAAAGTACTCTTCCAATTTGTTGGCGTGCGAATAAAACAGCGTGGATGAATGCAGCACTGATCAAAGATTGGCTAGAAAATTGCGCTATTCCTGAATTGAAAGCTTATTGTTGTGCACAAAATATTGATTTTAAAATGTTATTATTATTAGACAATGCTCCATGACATTCTATTTATGCGTATGATTATTCTGAAAATATAAAAGTTGTGTTTATGCCTCCAAATGCCACCACCATCTTACAACAAATGGATCAAGGTGTTATATCCAACTTTAGATATTATTATCTTCGGCGAACGATTAGGCTTATCGCAGCAAGTGATGGAGAGGATACACCTACCATGAAACAGTTCTGGAAAAATGATAACATTATGATGGCTATCGAAAATATCAACTTATCATGAATAGAAATAAAACAAACATGTATGAACGGAGTTTGGCGTGAAATATGGCCAGAATGCGTTCGTGGAATAAAGAAGACGTTAATGCTGTACCAATTATTCATAAAGAACTTGCTGAATCAGCCAGAGAAGCAAACTTTGAAGGTATGGAGGAGGAGGATATTAATGAGCTATTGGTATCACAAGATGAAGAGCTTAGTAAGTTTGATTGCTTTGAATATTGAGCATGTGTTAGAAGGCGAATCTGCTGCATCCCATATGGTTAGAGAAGTTAACGACGAGACATATTTCAGAAGCGATGCAACTCAATTCACAGGCGATGGAGACAGTGATCAGATAATTGAGAAAATAGTCAGAGAAAATTTCAGATAATGATCCTGACGAAAATCGTAGTTAAAAAGTGACAAGTTCCGTAGCTGTTGCTATAAATTGTTACAAAGAAATTTATTAAAAAAAAAAACGGTAAAAATCCAGGCAAACATTGGATAATTTTTTAACAAAATCAAGAGGACAACCAAATCAGTCAACACTAGTAATCTGCAAGTTTGGAATAAAAAAAGGAATTATAATTTAATTCGTTGAATTATTTTTTGTTTTATTTCAAATATATTCTTCATCTTATTATGGATTAAAAATTTTTGTTGTAATAAATTATACGTTGTTATTACTAACAATAATTTGGATTTTGCATGCAAAAATTAAAAAAAAAAAAATCTGTAGAAATATATGGGAAAAACTGGTTTTGATTTGCGTCGTTTCAATTTGCCCTCAATTAACGATGCAAATCGGGGTCTGGGTGTATTATGAATGTGCTAAAATTACTCTGAGTCATATTAAGAATGTTTCAATAAAATTTTTACGTTTTCTCAGTAAAAGCACCAGCAATTTCTCTTTTAACTTCGCATACCATCTATGCACTTCCCGGAAAATTAATTTCTGAAGAATTTAAGTTGGAGAAGACTTTGGAGAAAATTAAGCTTTCCTAGTATGTTAGAATTTCTTGTTCGAATTCCCAGAAGTGCAACTATACGGAATAAGTTTCAGAGCTTTTTTTCATTATTTATGGACGACTTTGATGAAAATTAGGAATGCTAACTGCAAATATACTCGTATATATCTAAACTGATCACTTATGTTTGAAACAGTTTATCCCAAACAAAATACTGCCCTGAATCCTAATAACTCCCTCCAGATAATCGTATGTATTATTTATGAATATAGCGAACGCTATTTGGATTAACAAGCATCCATTTTTCAAACCCATGGATGTTTCAAAGGATTCTAAGGGACCTACCCCTTGACACCATACTTGGTTGCAAAAATTGAAGGTTCATCATAACTGTGCAGTTAGAATTCCAAGTTTAAAAGAAATCTTGACATCGTTTTCAAGAAAATTAAAAAAAAACCTAAAAACCTATTTTGTAGTTATCCACGTCCGGTTACAGCGAAATAGTATTTTAGAGAAAAGCTAAAGGATAAATTTTTCCAAGAAAATGTTTCAAATAAAAGTGAGAGCTATCAGTAAGTGTAGAGAACTCAAAGTTTAAAGAAAATCGTTCGTGTCTTTTTCCAGAAAACTGCGAAAAACTGAGGAAAAAAAATTCAGTTAAATCCCACTTCCGGATGGAGAGGGGGGGCCAATGAATTAAAAATTTTTGTCACAATAAATATATGTGTTTGAGTTTCCTATGATTTTTTTCTTTTTGATAAACACACACACTTTGTGTGACTTTTCGTTAAGAACATTTTTTTCATACTCAGGAGACATCAAAACACGTATTACCAGTGAAAACTCAATTTCATATGAAGTAGAAGTGAAACAATAACAAAAGCTTACCCTTTCCACACAAAAAATCCCAAAAACCTATTTTGTAAAGTAACATTTCCGGATTACCCATTTTCTTCAAATTTGGAATTTTAGCGGTGCTGCTAATTAATGTACATTAATATAATATAGGTTAGAGAAGTGCATACTATACGGAAATGGAACGTCAGACAATTGATATCTCAATGCTCCAAATTGATATCCTCCAGAAACCCTCCAAAAAATTATTTTTCCAGGAGAAATGCTTCAAATAAAATTGATAGGCATTTATGTTCCATACGTAATATATATGAAGTTTAAAGATAATCGGAGTTATGGAAGATTCTTCTCGACCGCACTTAAATGATGGATAAGGATAGTGGAGATTCGGTCTTTTTTAAAAATATAAAAAATCTTAAATTTTTGCCAACGTTTCGACAAATATATTGAGTTTATCAAGGCATAAAAATAAGAAATTTAAAAAAATCTTTAAAACATACACTATTCTCTGTGATGTTGATGGGTTCCCATCTATTTATTTTTCCTAAAATATAAGTTAAAGTTGTCATGTTTTGAAGATTTTTTAACATTTCTTATTTTTATGCCTTGACAAAGACTATATATTTGTCGAAACGGTGGCAAAAAATTTTTTTATTTTTAAAAAAAGACCGAAACTCATTATCCTTGTCCATTGTAATCGGAGTTATTTTGGAGAAAATCATGAAAAACTGTCAGTAAAGTAGCAAGAACTTCCGGTGGATGGATTTTAACCAAAAACTTGTCAGATATAGTGGTGGTCTACCTAAACGGAATATTATGTTTCAGCTTCCTGCAATTTTTCCATTTTTTAAATAATTGTTCTATCGAAACATAAATATACATATTCACGTGTCATCCGCTTTTTTTTGCTCCTAGGAGATCTGAGCATGTAGTTCCAGTGCAAAATTCATTTACGAAAATTGCACGAATGATCTCGTACAGAATAAGAGAAGGTGAAAAAAAAAATTGCCAATTTTATAATAAATTGTATTTTTACTGCAGTAAATGAAAGCTTTTTAAAACACATGGCCCAATTAATGTTCTATAAATAGTTTATATTATTAGCTAGTGAACTGTTTATTTTTTTAATTATAAGGATTATAACTAATAGAATAATTGTGTTCACACATGCCTACATAATTTATTTATCTCTAGTTTCAAATTAATAAAATTATCTGTATGATAGTGTAGTCGGGAGACCTAACGAGCAGTGGTCGAGAGAGAGAGAAAGCGACCCAGCAAGCTGAACAGAGTATTGATAGGAACGGGCGAGAAAGCATGAACAAGGGAACAGAGAGCGCTCCCAGGTCAAAGTGCGCCCACACTCGCCAATCCTGTGACGGCTGAACCTTTGACCTCTAACTCAACATCTCAGCAATAAGTACACCTGTCTCTCTCATACATCACACATTTTTAAACTGTCTACTCTTACGTCTATTTAACAAAAAGAAAAAAAAAAAATCTTTTGGCTGTAAATAATCTGATCATAATTATTCTACACTAAAACCAGTGAATGATCAATGTTGCAATTTTAATCAGAGGAGATTAAAAAAGTTTGTTAATCACTAGAGACTGAAAATAATCCCAGTGTGGCCATTTCACAATTTTTTCAGGAAGGTTAAAAATTATTAAAATATATTAGAATATATAAAGTGTAATTCCTTAAATTAAAGGTTTTTAATGAATACAACAAATAATATAAACTTCACTAAACATAAGCAATAATATTGTCATAAAAATAGTCCTTCAATTAAAGTTCTATTTTTTTCATTTAAAGTTACATTATCCATTTACGTTATTATATTACAGAATCATTCTCCAAGTTAACCAAATAATCATAACAAACTTTTTAAACTTGGAATTTTTACTGCATGTTTATTTGCACTTAGCACAATGAACACAAGAAGTAGTGGTGGTTGCGGTCATGGGAGGGTTCTCAGCGCATGCGACAAATGTGGTCATCCCCAATAACATTTGAAATAAAATATCACAGATTCTCTCCCCTTTTCCTTCATCAGATCACTAGAAAAATCAATTTTTCCAGGAAAAATGCTTCAAATTATAGTGACGAGGGTAATATCTTGGTTTTTAGTATTCCATGTTTAATAGAAATCGTCGTTACATTATTGAAAGATTATAACATCATTACAAAAAAAAAATATTTTTTATTTTTATGGTTGATAAAATAGGTTTGAAGAAAATCGTTGTAGCCGTTGTTTGTTTAGTAATTAGCAAAATAAAACACTGAAAAATTAATTCAATGAAGTAATACTTCAGTTTGACCGATTTTTTGAGTTATACCCATATATGCACAGACCTAAAAAACAGAAAACACTTTTTCGGACTCATGGGGCGCTACGTGGGTATTTCCGGTGGAAATTCGGTATCGAAAATTTGACATATCGCATTACTTTTTCTCCTTACCAAAGCATTAAGGTTAAGTAGAAATAAAAGTTTCCAAATTATTAGGGATTAAAAATATTTTCAGATTTTGATGTTTGCAACTGAATTATAATAATAATATTCAGATGTAGATGCTTAAATTAAGTATTGTTTTTACCATATTTTACGTTTTCGATCATTCCGTCCGGTGTGATACCTGATAATTCCTTCCGGTGTTACACGGACAGTTCCAGAATGGACGGTAGGTCTGGAGCTGCGGTCTATTTTGAGACCAGAGATCACACGGCAGTATCTCATCGTGAATGGACCACAGTTTTCCAAACTGAAGTTCTTGCTATTCTTTGTTGTATTTTGGATGAATGGATATGTAACACTAACTTAAAAGATGTTTGTATGTGTTCGAACAGTCAAGCTGCGTTGAAGGCACTGAATTCATGTGTCTTTACTTTTAGGTAGGTACTGGAATGTTCTCAAAGACTGGAAGAGATTTCTTCTATGAAGGATGTGCTTCCAGTCTGGGTACCAGGTCATATGGAAATTTTTGGGAATGAGGAGGTGGATAGGTTTGCCAAATTAGGCGCCTCTCTCCCATTTATTAGTCCAGAGCCTGCTGTTGGTGTGGCTTCAGGCACATGGCTGTTTGGCTTTCAGAAATTATTATTATTATTATTATAAGTACTTTATTTTAAAAATAATACAATAGATGATATAATACTTGAGTACAGAAGCATGGCAAAGAACCGTCTGCCAGTGTTTACAGCGATAACAGAAAAACGAAAAATAATAAAAAAAAGGAAAAATGATGAAAAAGAAAGCAAGAATTATACTAGAACTAAAACAGAACTGGAATGAGATAGGAAAATAAATAAAAGTATTAACCCAACTAATGGTTAAATAAATCAAACGTAGTTTTATAAATTAGAATAAAAAACTGAAAAACTAACCTAAAGAATCTGAGATCGTGATGTGCCTAACTCTCCAAGCGTGGCGAGCATAAGCAATTAAAGGATGACAAGGCCGTTGCCCGGTTTCCAGACATTGATAGCTTCAGAGCATTCATCCCTACGGATGAGCACGCTTGGTTGACGGCCGTCCAAATTGCTCATTGGGGGTCCGGTAGGTTATTAGTGAGACATTGCTGTGTCTTTCATGGAACTCTGTTAGGCATCTGGTAGGAAACCTTACTGGACATTGCGGTTAAAGTAGACATCTATACGCAATGGAGGTCATGCCGGATCCACTTTGTAGAGTCTGTGGGACAGAGGAGGAAACACCCGTCCATTTTATGACAGATTGCTTAGTTTGTGGGGAAATTAGGTTTAGAACCTTTGGTCGGACAGGATGTCTGGAGAAGAGCTTAGGCCATTTCCCTTTAAGGTTATTGTCCGATTTGTTCGGACTGCAGTTAATCTTAGGTGTGTTAGTCCCGGGTCTAGATATTATTTGTTTTACACCCGATTTGTTGACGTTTTTCTTGGGGTAATGGGTCCAGTGGGGCTTTGGATAGCGTAGGGCTTGGTGCTCCCCGCAGACAAATAATAATAATTTACCATATTTTACAATCAGCATACCATTCAATTAGAGTTCTTTAAACCAATAGATAATTTTCTCGAATATTAACAATCACCATTATTTATTTATTTAATTATTACAATCCTCTTTTTTTTCATTAAAATAGAACCATTCTCCATGGTAACAAAGTTTTATGATTCTTTTTTTGTTATGATTTTTAACTGTTTCAAAAAAGAAGTATATACATATATGTAATATTTCACACGAGAGTAAAGGTTTTTACAGCTCTCGTTTAGTTGCCATACGCACACAAAACAAACATGAACTCGAGTGTGTAAAAGTGCCATTTTACCATCCTCTTGCCAAATAAATAACTATTCTTTTTTTATTATTTTAATAATTCAACTGTAAATGTTTCCTTTTATCTATTACGTTATAAAAGTAATGATTTCATTAAAAGAAAAAAGTATGACGCTAGTACTAGCAAATTACGTTGAGAGCTCTGTCCAATGTAAGCTACTAATTTTGGTAATTAACGAAAACAGACCATAAGAGGCGAACCTCGTCAAAGTCACAGTAAGTTGTTTAATCGAAGTAGGAACTTTTAATGTAAATTATTAAGTTTGAAATCATTAAAAAATATTGGCAATTTAAGGTCCATCACAGCGTTTGCTTCTTTTACCACAATTCTAATAGGGGTTCCTGAACATGAATTACCCCTAGGGGTTTCTTTCATAGTCGGAATCTGGTTCATCAAGTTTCTTTAGAGACGCTTGATTTCCAATTTTAAATTCTTTTATCACTGACTGTGTCGACAGTGTGAAAACCTGTGTCAGCTGAGTGTTGAAAACTTTAAATAGTGAAGCTGAAATGCCAGTTAAAGACTGTTGAACTAGTCTCTCAATTGATGAAGGAACTTAAATATTTTAAACGGAATTTTGGTACTAATTAAGTTGAATAATTGATTGTATAGAATTGGTTTGATTCTTATTAAATATTACATAAATTATAAGATCATACAATTAATTAAAATAGCAGTTTAGCCACTAACCCGTGAATAGCATCATCCCCTTTTAAACGAATTTTCCCTAAGGAATGTTTCAAAGGAAAATTGTAGCTCTCTTTATGCGCAGTTGATACACCAAGTTTAAAGAAAATCGTTGAAGTCGTTTTTGAGAAAAATCTCTAAAAACTGAAAAATGCATACAGTAAAATAGTACTTCTGGTTGATCGATTCCGGCTGACCAAAAACATATTGTCAGGATCCGCTGGTGGAACTTTATCATGTTTGAACTTTCTACGATTTTCCTTTTTACGTTATGATAATATATATATATGTACGCACACAGATCGATTGTTAAAATCCATTTAATCGGACTCAGAGATCTCAAAACTTATATTTCCGGTGAAAATGCGATATCGAAAATTGACACGATTGCAGTACCTCCTCGATAGAAAGTGATAAAAAGTGAATAAAGATGAAGATATAATCACCGGTAAGAAAGAGAGATGAATGTTTAACAAAATTTATTTCTAAAATATAATGGTAGTGGTAGTTGTGCTCACGAGTGTGTACAGTCCTTTTATAACATTACAATATTCATTACTTATTCTAAAGTGGTGGTCTTTAAAGAAGCCAGGAATATACCATCTTATTTGTCGGATATATTCAAGATGGATAGTAGCAACCGGCGAGTAGTACTTTCTACTCGGTTTCTCAAGTACCTCTACTTCCACTTTCCATAGAGGAAACTCTATCCCCTCCCCAACCTCGAGGGACTACCGACTGTAATTTAAGACTCAGTGCCGTATCTCTCGCCCAGCCAGCTCCTGCTTCTTAGATCCCCTCCACCCCACTTTCTATCCTTCCCAACTTATCAGCTGCCTCTCTTCCATCACTGTTCAAAATCTCAGCACTATCAGATAAATAGCACCGCCTCCACTATCAGAATTTTAATTTATTACTTCTAATATTTTATTAATTTTTTTTACCTTCTTTCACTCCTAGTGAGAGGAAGTATTGCCAGATTGTCCGAAATTGGGTTTTTCACCGAAAATACATGTTTTGGAGCCCTTGAATACGAAAAATATGTTTCCAGTGAATGGTTTGTACGTGTACGTGTGTGTGTGTGTGTGTGTGTGTGTGTGTGTGTCAGAACAGTCCGACGACGACTGGAAACCTAGACTACCACAAGACATCCACCGTTATGAGACAACAAATCCATAACTTATTATATAACTATTTACATTGTTATTATATTTTATTATTATTATTATTATTAATGTCTTTATTGATTAATATTTTTTTACAAAATAGGAAGAACAAACAATACACATAACTTAATAAACTAAAGACTACATCTTGGTCGATTGACCGTCAGAGGAGTCGTTAATACAAACTAAAGTAAATAAAAATTATTTATATAAATAAAATAAATAAAGTGAATATCTAAATAAAGTAAATTAAACTATATGTTTCATTATACGCAAGGGCAACTGAACATAGCCCTCAGCGGAACTCGAAAATACAAACAAAAATTAATAAAAAATAAAACAAAATAAAATAATAATATAACTAAATAAAATACAATGTTTAAGTTTAACTCCACTTGCAACCCACATTCACTCAGTAATTTCTTTAAATCTGCATACCAACTTACATTTCTAGTGGCTACTTGAGAGGCGACAATTTTGGGGAGTTTATTATTTGACATATTAAATACACGGAGAATGTAATCATGGTGCATTGGAGAGTGTGTATAATAAATATGGGCATATAACTGATCTCTTTGTATATAAAGCAGAAAGGTACAAACATTGGCAGTCTAAACATTTTTTTAATATAAAACTTAAACAGCTTTTCGATCTCCTCATAGCATACTCCACCCCAGACCTGAGCTCCATAGCAGGCTATAGAGCGGCTGACTGCGTTAAATACTTTAAGTTTAGAATGGAAACTAATATTACTATTTTCAGTGACTTGTTTCCAGACCGTATTGAGACCTTGCCTGGCTTTTGTAGTTTTTTCTTTTAAATGTCTGTGAAAGGAAAGTCCGTAGGGGAGTGTTACACCCAGATACTTATAGTGATCTAAGTTTCTACTTTTTTATTCTGAAAGTACCATTTCTCTGCTTTAGCTATTCTACCTCCATTCTTAAAAATCACAATCTTGGATTTGTCAATATTAATTTTCAAATTCCAAAGAGTGACATATTCATCTAATGAGGTAATCATTCTCTGAAGAGATTGTGGCTCAGAAGCGAGAAGCACTAGATCGTCCGCATATGCAAGTAATTTTATTCTTTTTGACCCAATCAGCACCCCACCTCCATCCAGATAATCCTCAACATCGTTTATATGTAGTGAGATTAGGAGCGGGCTGAGAAGGCAACCTGCTTAACGCATATCGAACTCTGTGCCTCTCCCTTCCCTGCACCAGACTGACCCCCACAGTATTCGACAATAGTTCCTCAACAGACTTTACAACTTTTGCGGAAAGACCCAAATTATGAAGTTTAAAAAATAAGAGAATGACGGTCAACCGTGAGACTTTCTGCCTGTTAGTACTTAGCTTTAATTTATTTAAATTTACTATAGTAAATATATTGTCTGTAGCGGAGTAATTTGGTCTAAACCCTGCCTGGAATTCTTTATAACCCCGCCATTTGCCCAATCGTTATTCGTTTCAACAACAATCCCGTATATAGTTTACCAGTGACATTATTGTACCCCTATTGACTGCGTTTGGATTTGACATATTCATCTAATGAGGTAATCATTCTCTGAAGAGATTGTGGCTCAGAAGATACCCCTATAGTAAGAGACAGCATTGCTAATACCTTTTTTAAAAAGTGGAAAAAACGGACTTCCCAAAAGAGGAAGGCATACAACCAGAATCGTAAATATTATTAAACACATTCAATAATGATTCAGAAATTCCGGGGTTGCATTTTTATAATATTCGTAAGGTATACCATCCTTTCCCGGAGCCTTACAGTTTTTCGCCTTACACAACACTAACTCCAATTCACACAAAGTAAACGGTTTATCCATTTCACAAATTTGGATCAAAGGCTGGGCATATTGTATTTTCTCTTCGCGAGGAGATTTACCACTTTCTGGGGGAATGTCCTGTACTATCTGAGTTTCATCAAATTTATTTCAAAAAAGCTACCTCTCCAGGGGGGAGATCATTGGGTTCTTGTCTGGCCAGGTCCATCCTTGCCCGCAGCTACGCTATGCTCGCCATGCCTGGAGGGTCAGGTATCATTGACTTTCTGACATTATTTAGAATAGACATTATAAGATAATTCTAGAATTTTTGAATTGTAATTTCTTGATTCATGAAATATAATTTCTTCATTTTTTTTTTTCTCCTTCCTTATTTTTCTTTTTAAACAAACGTGTTTTTCTTTTTTGGTTTTTCTTCTCAATGAGTTTGCTACAATTTAATTTAAATTGTGTATAGTTTAATGGTAGTAGATAATTTATTATTGTTTAAATTTATATTGTTTATTTGTACTCTTTATTTACTTATTTTACTTATCATTTACTTATTTTTTCTTTAATTGTTCATGCAGTAAACTCTGGCAGACGGCATTTGCCATTGCCTATATATTATGTTTTTTTCATAATTGTACTGCACAAGTCTTAAATAAATATTATTATTATTATTATTATTATTATTATTGTATTTTCTCAGTGGCCAGAATCGGATTATATAAATGATAAAAATATTCATACCATTCCTCCGGTGTTATGTTATTACATACATGGATTCCTTTAATCAGTCTGAGACCCCTCCGAAATTCCTGGCTACTTTTGCAATTATTTATTTGAATTACTACATTGTTCTAATATTGTAATTTCTTTTCTGACATAATTTTTTATATACATTGTTATTATGTATACATATATATTTTGTAAGGTAGAAAGAAGCTGCCGGTCAAATAAAAATATGTCTTCTAAGATAATTTATGTCCAAATAAAATGTAAAGACAACTGCCCCTTAAAATTGTGCACTATACTAAGTGTTTAAAATTGCAATACATCTGTGGATTGCGGGTTTATATATAAAATACAAAAATGTAAGGACAACCTTTAGATTTTATCTACAAGCTTGTCTATGTTTCACACGTTGTCTATGTTTTTCTACTATTCCACTTAATTAAGTAAGAGGAAGTATTGTAATCGTGTCAAATTTTCGATATCGAATTTTCACCGGAAATATTCGTTTTGAGGTCCCCTGAGTCCAAAAAAGTGGTTTTTAGCAAATGGTCTGTGTGTGTGTGTGTGTGTGTGTGTGTGTGTGTGTGTGTATGTTGTGTGAACAGCATAGCTCAAATACGAAAAAACGTAGAAAGTTGAAACTTGATATTACGTTTAGGTTAGCATAGGATCTGACGGTGCGTTATCTGTCAAAATTCCTCAACCGGAAGTACCACATTACTAGTTTTTTTTTTTTTACGTTTTTGCGATTTTCTCAAAAATGGCTCCGAAGATTTTCTTTAAACTTGTTATATCAACTACACATACAAAGAGCTACAACTTTTATTTGAAACATTTCTCCAGGAAAATTCATTTAAGGGCACTTCTGGGGGAGGGATGGGGTTAAGTTTTCATCTTAACTGCTATTTCAGTTAATTAGGCAATTCTATCATCTAAATAATGTTAATTAGAATTAAATATGTTGTTGAAATTCCGAGTTTGAAAAAATCGCATAACCGGAGGTGCGTTTGTTTTAACACTTTAGTAAATGATTTTTTAAGTTTTTCGCGATTTTCTAAAATATGGCTCCGACGATTTTCTTGAAACTTCGTATATAAATTAAAAATGCAATGATCTACATCTTTTAAAATTATAAAGTTTTTTAAACCTTTAATGCCAGCCTGATTATTTTGTATTTCAGATCTAAAATTGTAAACCCCTGATGAGAACACGTGTAGTGTTGAAACGTTGGGTCGTTATATAGAAAAAATAAAATAATAATGTAAATTATATTTAAATATAATTTCGTTCAGGCTGGCATTTAAGGTTCAAAAAACTTTATAATTTTCAAATCAATCATAAGCAGCCTATAAACACTTGTGAAACTAATACATCTTTTAGTTAAGATATTTCTCTGAAAAAATTCATTTAAGGGCACTTTTAGCGGAGGGGTGGGGTTACAGCTTCCTCTAAAATGGTATCATAGTTGATTACACAATTCTATCATCCAAACAAAATTAATTAGAAATAAATAGATGGCCAAAATTCCAAGTGCGCTTTTATTGACCTATTTTTTCAGTTTTCGACGAATTTCGTTATATTTGGTACACACACTATAACATTTGTTTATTATAATTTTAAGAACATGAGTAAGAGAAAGTTGTGTGAGTGTTTCACACCAGATTTTTACAATTCTAATTGACAAATTTACTTCAAACTAAGAATTTTTACTTAGTATTTTGTTTGCATTAGCATTACAAGTATCAAGTAAAAGTAAGGACGATTATATTTATGTTTTTTTTAAGCGGGAGGATAATATCTAAATGGGACTAGACCGATATGGCTGGAAAACCAACCTTTTTTAGTGCAACTGTATGCACAAAAATAAATAATAAATCCTGGCTCGTTGGACTTGTGATCAACAAACTGTTGTTTCGGGACTTTCTACTTGCAGACGTTATGACTATAGGAACATTATGACTATAGAACACGTTATGACTATAGGACCTTATGACTATAGAACAATATTAGCGTTTATTCGTTACCGTGATAAATAACTAGGCAGAACGAATATCTAAAAGACTGCAATACGTCTAACTTTAGAAGGCGGTATTCTGCGCTTACGGTGTGCGCTGCAACACTTCGATACTTGTTGTAAGAAGACAGAAGTATAGGGGCTAAAAGTATTGAGAAGAATATTCGATCCAAACAGTAGAATGGAGTTCCGAACATTAATAGATGAACGAGTTATGTGATTCAGCGAATTTAGCGCTGAAATAACAGGAAAGTGATTAGATTGGCTAGGATATAGGGAATGGAAAATAGGAAAGAATAGTTAGGAAGTGAAGAGAGCAAAAAGAAAAGAAAGAAGGAAGTAAAAGAGGACTCAAGGAAGATTGAGGTGAGGGAGAAGGGTGCAACGGAGAAGTGTAAATATTACGAGGAAGTCAAGGCTGTTGTACTAAAGAAATATTGTATTCAGCTTTCTGACATAAAAACAACTTTTAGATAAGAATTATCAAACACAAAGAAAAAAGAGAAGAGATCTAACTTGAAGACAAATGATATACGATGTGCTGGAATAATCTGACAGAAGGAAAATAAACGGCAGGAAAATGATACCAAAATGAAAATGATAAACAAACAGAGAACCCAGCGAGAGTTTGTATGAAAAGAAATATATACGTAATCAGTCAACAGTACAACTAATGGATCATTCAAATCGTCCGGTTACAACAATGTAGAAAAGAGAGAAAATAGTATACAATGTATTTTGTATATAAAACCCACTCTCATTGTCAATGATTTTATCCAATAATTCTCTTCAGTACAAATAGCTGGAGAGAGAGAGTGAGTGATAGAGGAAAAAGATTGACTGAATAAACAGCAGAAATAAATAGAATCAGCTACAAAAAAAAATATTTTTGACATAAATTTTATATAGTCAGCTGTTAGTGAAATTCAGGTAATATTTTTGGGTTGGAGAGTTTATAAATATTGAAATAAATAAGCACCCTCAGTGTGTGAGATACGTCAGTGATGACCTGCTATACTGGCTTTAATATTATATAAATATTTTATATATACGACTTTATTCACTATTGAATTACGTAATTCCAGCCGAGACGATAAACAAATTTAATAATGATTACTTCACTCACATACTGAAATAGCAGCCAATCAGATCGCACTCCACGATATCGACCAATTAGCGTCCGTTTTATAGCCACTATTACTGTTGGTCTTGTTACGATGAAGTAATCAAACTTTTTTTATGTTTTCAGTCTCTGTTATTTTAATTGTAATTCATTTAATTAGTGTAAGATAAAAGTAATTTGATTCCAGTCTTAATACAGTTGGCACTGGCAATCACCTAATTACTCTTAAGAATATTTGTATTCCTAGGTTATACAATGGAAATTTATAATATTAAAATCTATATTCAGTAATCATGATATAGCAATGCCTTTTTATTAATTTTTAAGAATAATATAATAATTGTTGTGGTGGTAGGTTCCGCAGAGCTGGAAAGCATCAGAGACATTTTCCGTGATAGCCTGCTTCATTTTGTGGTCATCGACCGGTTTCGGGCGTCCGCCCATCTGCAGGATGCGTTTGTCAGACAGTGTGATAACACAGACTTGCACAGAGCAAATTCAGTTTACACACTTTTTTGTACATGGAATATGCTTCTGAAATCTAGAACTGCAGTTTATCTCCCCGGTGATTTAAAATACATCTTTGTTACCTACTATCACTTAACAACATAACCGCAATAAAAACACATATCCGCAGAAAGATCATGATGTTTAATCGCCACATTTCATTGCACTGGATAAATAAAATTCTGAGTTAACATGTTGCCAATTTGTCTGTTCTCTTATTACGAGTGTGTAAACTCAATTTGCTCTGTGCAAGTCTGTGTTATCACACTGTCTGACAAACGCATCCAGAAGATGGGCGAACGCCCGAAACCGGTCGATGACCACAAAATGAAGCAGGCTATCACGGAAAATGTCTCTGAAAATATTATAATTTTATTTTGTGCATGGAATACGCTTCTGAAATCTAGAACTGTAGTTTATCTCCCCGGAGATTTAAAATACATCTTTGTTACCTACTATCACTTAAATAAAAAACATATCCGTAGAAGATTATGATGTTTAATCGCAACATTTCATTGCACTGGATAAATAAAATTCTGAGTTAGCATTTTGCCAGTTTGTCTGTACTCTTATTACGAGTAACCGGAAGTATTGCGATCATGTTAAATTTTCAAAATGAAGTTTTCACCAGTGAGAAGGCATCATTATTCCAGAAAAAAGTTGTTTTTAGCGAATAGTCTAAATGTAAGTACTGTGTGTATGTGATTATGGTGTGAGGTGATGTGTGATTGTGAACGCAGGAAGCTCAAACTTGATATTTGCAAGTACTACTTTCGTAGAAAAGAGTTCTTCGGGCAAAAAAATAAATAACATTAACCGAAATAGTTACTTCACTGAATGATTTTTGTATTTTTTTAGGTTTAATTTGATTTTCTCGAAATGGCTTAAATGATTTCCTTTAAATTTTGTATACTATCTACACCGATAAAGGCCCACCACATTTAGGTAAAACATTTTCCCCCAAAAAATTGATTTATTAAAGATTCTGGGGAGGTTGTGAAATTTTCAATTTAGCTTTCCTCGAAGTGATTCTACACCTACATAATATTAAGAAATTTGATGCGCGAAAAAAAAAAATTAAAAAACATCAAAAGCGTGCTAGAATTGAAGAATATAGATTAACTAATTAATCGATTGTAAGTCGGAGATGAAATCGCAGTCTCATTTTGCTGGAAAATAGCAATCAATAACTTGATCTTCAATCAATAACTATATACCAGTCAGTATCTGACTTCAAAAAAGAAGAGTTACGGTTATTCAAGGCCACTCGTTTCCAATCTATCTCTCTATACCAACCTTTATATATCACGTTCCACAAGGATTAAAAGAGTCTGATTTTTTTTTAAAAAAGCGTGCGTATTTTCACAATTTTAAAGTTTATTGAGATTCCGGTATGCTCACACAATGATATTTTATTACCCTTCTCTATCAGAATGCAAACACAATAAGAATAAAAGGAATAGAATAACAAAATAAATAAAAAATTGTTCACATAAAAGCATTCTAGTCCCTTCTGAGTAATGAAACTCTTTATATGTAATTCTATTCCATTCTCTTGTGTATAATGAAATCCTACTTTTACTGTTATTATTATTATGTTTTATTTCAAACCATTGTAAGATAATCTTCCTTAAATAGCTATGAGAACTGTATTCAGAAATTATTTTGTATTATTTGTCGACAAGCCAAAAAGAAATAAAACTGGCTGAAGATGACCTCATTAGGTCGAAACGTCCTATTTTGTTCAAGCGAATGAATGAATAAAATTGCGAAGACTGGAAGGAGTTGTTGTCATTAATATACTCCCCTGGTAATAAGACATTCCATTCTCTACTATTCTAGAATTCGGCTCCTCCCAAGGAAGTAGATCCACTTAGACCAAATGGATCCAGTGTGCTCTTCGTTTTTCATTTTTACATCAGTTCTGTCCCATTAATAAATCAAGTAACACAACTCTTTCCACCATCTCACAATGACACCAAGAGATAGGAAGTAAATGAGCTTTGAGTTACACCTCTAACTCGAGGTCCAAAATCAAAAACCCTAACCTAGAACTTGGGAGGAAATTTAATGGCATCTTTCTCTCTCTCTCTCTCTCTCTCGGAAAATGGTTGTGATGTTCTCACTGTGTGGTCGGCGTTCCCAGAGAATTCAAAACAGAACCATTCTAAAGCGGAGTTGAGTGTTCTACGAAGGGAACAAAGCGGTTTAAGAAATAGAGATAATGTGTGGACCAAACTGCATAGAGAAGAGGGTGAATATCTTTGATTCCAAATAGGGCAGAAGAAATTCTGCGCCATAGTTAAAAAATCCTTTGTCCAAGCTCATACAGTAGATTAGAGCATTACTGCATTGTGGAAATATTTCCTAAGGAAACCAAAGCAGTTGTTCTCTTTAGCCATCTCAAAATAATCTCTCCAAGAATAATTAAATTGGAGTGTGTTATTAGCTCCAGCAGTAGGAGAGGGTTTTCAATACCCACAATCTGTCTTTCCAGATTCCTTTTCTCCATCGCGCTAATAGATGAATCTAATGCGATAAGGTGAATAACGAAGGTAGGAACAATAGATTAAAGGATGTTGCTGCCTTGACTTAATAGAATGATGGTGTTGTTGAAGAAGAAGTATTCTAAAACTAGGATTGTAAAATATGAAATTGATGTAGAAATCTCTTACAAGACAGATTAGTTCATGAACACTTGTTGACGGTTTAAGAATGTTGTATTAAAACTTCTTCCGTAAAGGTTCTCATTATGACTTCAAAATATGTTAAGATTTCTTCTTTTGACATTTTCGAGACTTGTTTTTATGTTCTTGCTAAGACTGATTTCAATGACTGATTAAATTGTTTCTTCCTTTTTCTTTTTTTTGTCAAAGACTGATTTAGAATGCAAATTAGACCCGTATTTGTACGAAAATCTTGGTCTCCCATCTTGAGAAATGAGTGGAACTTGCTGATTAATCCGATAGTTATGTCGAGGTGCTGTTGAGGTTTAGTAAGTGACAGTATACGTGACGCTTATCTGGTATGAGATGAGAAGCATGAAATCAGTGGCGCAGTGACGTATGGTAACGATAAAAGAATAAAACATTTCCATCCCATGGAAAAAGAGTGTTCTATTACATATATTTTCTGACCAAAAAGTTTTTTCAACTATAAATTCTTTTGAGCAATTATTAAACCACATTTTGGACATAAATGAGTTGTAAAAAAAATTATAATATTTCAATCAACTAAAAGTAAATTTATTATAAAATAGAACTATCTCAGCAGTATGGGAAATCTCTGTAATGTGAGATTTGTAGTAGCGAAGTCCAGGTACGAGCCAGAGGAGATAAATCAGGCGATTTGCTTGGATGGTAGAGAGGTCTGTGAACCATATGAGCACCGCCTGTACGCTATTAGCGGACGAAATCTAATCACACACTCAGTCTGCTATTATAGCAGCTGCCCTGTATCGTTAATATAGTTTACTGTATTATACACGGAGATTTATCCATTATAGTAACCAAAATAATAACATCGGGATCGCTCTCGCCCTCATCGCACCCACCCCCACCATTCTAACACGATAAATTATTAACTTTGCTGTTATATAATAAAGCCATGGTATATAACAAAGAAAGAGCTATTTTGTAAACAAAGTTATAAATTTCCGAAGTTGGTATGTTTATGTGTTGCTTTAGTAGTACTAAATAATTTATTTTTACTTTCTCTTACAATGAGGAAATATTTCGTAAAATTTTCGAAATTTACTTGTCACCGCAAATAATTGTTTTGAGATCCCCAGTGAACGAAAAAAAATGTATAACAATTAGTCTGTATTTATGTGTGCGTGAGTAAACAAAAGATCTCAAAAAGCAAAAAACGTACGAAGCTCAAATTTAATATACCGTTTACGTATCCCATGACTAAGATTTTGGTCAAAATGCATCAACAAGAAATGCAACTTTTCTGAATGATGATTTCCTTTTTCGCAATTTTTTTCCAAAGAAAGGCTCAAATGACTTTTTTTAAACTTCGTTTACTACTTATCTATAAAAGTGCCCATTACTTTTATTATTAGAAACATTTTTCTGGAAAAAGTTACTTTTAGTGGGTTTTGGGATGAAATAATTAATTAATAGTGGGTCTGAGGATAAATTTGACATGTTAGACATGTAGATTTCAATCAGAACTGGATATTTTTATTCCTAGATCTGCTATGGTCATTATGCATTAAGCGGTTACAAATGTCGATAATTAAATCTAAAATAAACCAAAAGGAAAAAATAATTTTACCTGTTATAACATACGCATGTGAACACTGGATTTTGAGTCAAAAAAAGGCTAAGAACGACGGTAAGATTAATGGAAAATAGACGATAGGTATTACTGGAAGGACAGGAAATGAAAGACTGGATTAGAAATCTCTGTGTTCAGGGCGGAAGATCTGTAAGAATGGCGAGATGAAAATAGAAATGGACGAGACATATAGTGAGAGAGTGAAAGAGTACTGAGGATGCAAGGTTAATATAAGAAAACATTTAGGAAGTTGGTATGTAAGAAGGTTGGTAGAAAATGGTATATTTAAATAATATCTTCGCAAAGGTATTAAAATAAATAATTAGAGCAAATTAAAAAATTAGCTTTTTATTTATCATACATATTTACGGTTAAATGAAATTAATATATTGAGAGAACTGCCGTTGTAAAAATCTGTGGTTTTAAATTTAAACGGAAAGAAGGAAATTGAGTTGCATAAACTAGAAATATTTCTTTATTTTGCCACAGATTTTCACCAAAGAGAAGATTTAAATAAATAAAAGAGAAAGACAAAAAATTAATATTAAATTATTTATTAAATTTCCATCAAATGTTTGCTTAAAAATAAAGGTATACTATTGTCGTCTGGATCAAAAAGTGAACTATAAAAAATGAAGCAAAGTATTATCACACTTATATTGCAAGAAATCGCTCATAATTGTCAACTGTAGATAATTTAGAGAAATAAAATCTAAAGTTATAAATATGAAAAAAAATCTGGTGTATTATCCGTCGAAGCATGCATATTTCTTTTGTTCCTGACAGGTTTCGGATTTTCATCCATCGTCAGAGTAAATTCACCAAGTTCGAATTTACTCGGACGATGGATGAAAATCCGAAACCGGTCAGGAACAAAATGTATGTGCATGCTACGACGGATAATGCCAGATGTGATGTGCATGCTATGCCAGATGTTATCCAGCATTGCGACACGTCCACGTATTCAACGAAAAAAATCATTCAGGAAATCTATCGTAAATTTATTTGTTCTTTGAGTCGTTGTTCGATGGTCCTATCTGACAACTAATATGCCTTTCATTTGGGGAATAAAAAGTTTGTTTATGCCTCTTTCTTTGTTCGAAACACCCTAAATATAAAAAAAACACTCCAAATAATTACCGCAACCAGAAGCACCACTTTAATACAAGTTTTTTTTTTTTTTTTACTTTTTGTATTTTTTCGAAAATGGCTCCAACGATTACCATCAAACTTCATATGTAAATTACATATATTAAGAGTTACAGATTTTATTTAAAAAATTCATTTAAGACAGCTTTTAGGGGAGTGGTGTAGTTATGTTTTGTTATTAAGTGCTTTTCATTTTATAATATAATTCTATCATCTAAATGATATGAATTAAAATTAAAGGTGTTACCAAAATTCCGAGTTTGAAGAAAATCGGTTGTTCGGAAGTGCGTTTTTACTAAACAGTTTTTTTATGTTCGATTTCTGCGTTTTTTCTCCATAAAAACACCGAGAACAAAAAGAGAGACAAAAATGGCAGGACCACTCTCTCGGACTAGAGTGGGAGAAACTGCATAAATACTGCGACGGGAGATAGATATACAACAGAGTTCACTCGCCAGTCACAACGTGGCATTTACCTTACCCTTCACCACTCTACCATACTCTACCATTTTAGCGTAAAGTCCAGGCAGTTAGTGTCACTTTTTACATTATACAGTTTTCAGCCATATCTAGTTGTTTATTCAAACCAAAACATTTCTCTCCTTCATCAAACCCATTATATTAACAATGAAACGTTCATTTAAAGAAGTTTATTAGGAGACAGAAGAAAGTAATGCTTTCCTCGTACAAGTAATTTTATTAAATTTAGATTTCCCATTGATATAAAACTGAAGACAAGAAACACATAGTAAAAATTATAAGTTGAAGGAAATTTGTCAATTGTAACTCTATAAACTGCAGCAAGAGAAAGTCGTGTAAGTGTTTCACACCAGAATTTTATTTCATCCCAAGTGTTTCATGATTTTGCACATTAATTTTCCAGTTGTGCGACCGGAAATCGCAGCAAGTGTATGAGATTATTCCAAAGTACAAAAAAAATAAAGAAATGTGGAGAGAACCAAAATTTGAATAAATTTTACTGCAGTTAAATGCATCGAGAAAGATAACTTAGTATGCACTTTTTAAAATCAAACAATGCTGCAAACTATGCAATTATTTAATGAACAAAGCGAAACTAAAGCTAACTAACCGGTTAATGTAATAGATTGCAATACAGCACCACCCTGTCGCGCCTAAATTAGAGACGCCTCGTTGCACTGAATCCAGCATATAGTAAATTGATTCACCTGAAATCAGTAGCCCCACATATCACACAGAATTCTCTTTACTAAATTAATCTACGCTAAACTGCACACTATATAGTTGGCCTAGTCCCTTGCGTTCTGTTACACAAGTTCAACTGGCAGTAATATGTTAATGCTAGTAGTTTATATACCAACCCACAATAACCATAATTGGATGTTACAGTATATATAACATCTTAAGATCGTGTCAAATTTTCTTAAACTTGGCAATTTTTACTGAGGCGCCCTAACAAAAATATAGATAAGATGGGAGTACATGTTCATTATTACCCTTGGTAGCTAGAAACAGATGTTTTAGGCAACAAAATCCGCACACGAACTGAAACTACTGACAGATATGACAGTAGCGGGATATACAAACTCGAATGTCCAGAATGTTACGACATTTATATTGGCCAGACCAACGATTTTCTTTAAACTTCATACTATCTATACACATAAATACTTTCATTTGAAACTTTTTCTGGGAAAAATTGATTTACTGGGGGGATTCTTAGGGAACAGGAACGTTATGTTTAGTTTTACCATCTAGATAATATTAATATACATTACAAGCATTCACAAAATCAAAATTTGAAGGAAATCGGTTAACCAGAAGTGCGATTTAAAGAATTAATTATTGAATTTTTTTGAAATTTTCTCGAAAATGGCTACAACGATTTGCCATATAACTTGGAATGCTCACAGTACAGATACAAAACTAGCAGTTTTCTCTGGAACATTTTTCCAAAAAAAAGAGGTAGTTGATTTTAGGTAGTTTTGCGGAATTTTTGGCGTTAAATGTCAAGTATATTAATTCTATTTATGGACCAGCTGTTTGCTTCCGTACCTGCTTGGGTTATTAGGCGGGTACTTGTTCTCCACCATGTCAATATGTATGTTAAGACAAATGAGGAAGATAACTTTCTTTTTTTCTATTTTTACGTATATATTTCGGGTAACAATTCAATTTCGAAAATTTGACTCGATTGTAATATTCTTTCTCTTATAGCCTTTTTTTTTCAAGTGATACGATGTAAAGTTTATTGATAGAAGCACATAAAGAGGTTTTTTATATAATAGAAATTGGATCATATATAAATATAAATATATACGTATATATGTGAAGAGAGATATCTGGTGAACAACTTTGGGTTTACTGGAATCAGACAAGGTACAGCATCCATCACCTTTCTCTGATGAATCTCTTTTCCAAATCTCATATACACTCTCCTTTACATTTCTGTCTACCATCAATTTTATTTCTCTATCCCTTTATAAAACATTCTCTTCTTTCAGGATATTAATTTACTTTTATTTTTATTATTTGAATTATTTTATTAATAATAATAATAATAATAATACTTTATTAAGGTAAATACAAAAATGTAAAGTGTCAAAAAAGTATTAGCAATATGGCTTAAGCCGTCTGCTTGAGTTTACTAGAAATAAAATTTGTAATTATTATTAACGAAATAAATATAGTGCTTAATATAAATATAACAGTGCTTAAGAAAAGTAAAGATATACATATATATATGTATAGTACATTAAGAAAATAATAAATATAATACATTAAGCAAGTAATATATATAATACATTAAAAAAAGAAAAACACAGTATTAGCCATTTTCAAAGAAAATTAAACTAAATACAAATAAAAAATACAAAATCTCTGGATGCAAAAATAAATAAAAACAAACTAAATATAAACAAACAACTAGGAAAGAGAACAGAAAAATACGTAATAAAAAAAAAATACAATGGTATAAAATACTTAAGGAAAATATACATATGATAATATAAAAAAAGAAATATAGCTAAGGTAACCAGCATAGAAAAGAGAGATATTAATTCGAATCCGCTAACCATTCAAGTCTGATTTGAGGCATGGCGAGTGTAATGAATCAGTGGTAAATAGGATAATTGACCACTTAAAAATTGAATTATCTCCAGCCTTGAGAGAAATGGAGTAGCTGCAGCTCCACCAGGAAGAACTTTCTCCAAGGAAATGGTATAAATCTTCGCGAACATTATAAGAGCAAAGGGAACATTTTTCATTTATTATATCTCTGTCCACCCATGACCTAAAATTTAGATAAAGAAGTTCCTCTCTAACTTTGAAAAAACAGCGGAGATCTTTAAGCTTTAGGATATCAAATACATTCTCCGTTATGAAATTGGGATATTCTGCTATTAGCACTCTATAAAGAAGAAAACGTTCAGTGGAAGTAGCCCGTCTCACAGCTTCTTCACGAATGCCGGACTCAATCTGGGATGGGAGCTCAAGGAGTAAAGTACGCCAAGAAGAAAGGCTAAGAAAGGCATGAAAGGGAATTATTTTATTATTAATTCCAGTTGTTGTTAACAATATTCAAACTTAAGAGGTTGAATATGTGATTCGTCCGCAATGCTGGATAACATCTGGGATTTTATCCGTCGTAGCATACTTATTATTTTTGTTGTTCCCGAGGGTTTCGGATTCTCACCCATCGTCAGAGTAAGGGTATCAAGATCGTCTGGAGAGATGTTTCTGTCACGCATCACACTTGCTGATTCAAGTTTATATTTAAATTAAATTATTAAATGTGTTTGAAGTCATTTTTTTTTAAGAGTGCATGCACTGCGACCTGAAAGATCTATTGCGCCCCCCGGAGCCTTCTCCAGTGCACTGCCGGCCTCTCAGCAGTGTTCTGTAGCTACAGCCAACGCTGCCCATCACCGGACAGTGAGCTGTAGAGGCTCCTAGGAAGAGAAAATCTAAGGGCAGCAGGCTGGATTCGAACGGGGATCTTCGCGTTGCTAGTCCAGCGCAGTACCACTGAGCTAATCCCTTCCCTCTAATTTTGTGATTGCTAATTTGAAAATCTTATCTTCAAATAATGGTATTCCATTGTATGAAGTTTTATTTATAATAAAGACACAATTATCAATGAAAACTACAACTTTAATCTTTCAGGCTTTGCGGCCATTTCATGTGAAACACTTTGGTCTTCAAAACGTTTTAGTTGTTACGTAGTGACTTAATGTTGTTTGAGCTTTAGATGCGACACTACCCAGAAGAAGCCTAGTGTAATATGGGCGAAACTTCGGTTTACAAAAATCACTGTCGCGATCTCATCCCAAAGACCTAAGTGTTTTAGAACTAAACTTTATTGCAATAATCTGTTAGAAAGACTGTGTGTATGTAATGTGTGTGTTTGTGTGTGTATGCGATTGCAGGATGTGACATAAAATCGCAGGAAGGTAATAGAATCAATATAAACAATGGTAATAGAATCGAAGTTTGCAATGAAGTCTGCCATTTTAGAGGAAAACTTAACCGGAAGCCCCCTTCCTCGGAATCTTCAAAAAAAGTTTTTCTAGTAAAAAATATTTCAAATGAAAGCGTTAGTAATATATTTCAAGGATCTTTGTTGCGTTTTGGATGAGAGGTTTGTGTAACACTAACTTATAAGTGTTTGTATCTGCTTGGACAGTCAGCTGCGCTGAAGGCGGTGGGTTCATGTGTCTGTCTTCACTTCCAGTCAGTACTAGAATGTTCCAGAAGACTAGAAGAGCTGGATATCTTTGAAGGATGTGCTTCTAGTCTTGATACTTCCAAGTCATATGGGAATTTTTGGGAATGAGAGGGGGATAGGTTTGCGAAATTAGACGCCTCTCTCTCTTTTATTGGTCCCGAGTCTACTGTTGGCGTGTCTTTTGGCACATGCCTGGCAGGCTTCCAGTTGTGGATAGCTTCACAGCATTCATCCTTATGAATGAGCACAGTTGGTTGTCGGCGATCCAAGATGCTCATCGGGGGTCCGGACAGGGCTGTTAGTGAGACGATGCCGTGTCCTTCACGGAACACTCTCGGCATCTGGTTGGATCCCTAACTGGACATTTTGTTTAAGGGGGACTCTACATAATGAAGCTCATGCAAGATCCATTTTATAGGGGAGGAAACAACCATCCATCTTATGAAAGATTGCTTGGGTTGTAAGGAAATTAGGTTCAGGACCTTTGGTCGGAACAGGATGTCTCTGTAAGAGCTTAGGCGATTTTCCTTTAAGGTTATTGTCCGATTTGTTCGGACTGTGGTGATTCTTAGATGGATTAGACCCGGATCTCTATATTTGTTCTAGATTCGGTTTTTGTTATTTTTCTTGGGGTAGCTATATGGGCTAAGTGGGGCTTTGGATAGCGTAGGATTTGGCCCTCCCCACAGACAATAATAATAATAATAATAATAATGACTAAATGATTTTTTTTTAGTTTTTCGCAATTTTTCTCGAAAACGACCCCAATGAGTATCTTTGTAATCTTCGAATATATCGTTACCCTCACAAATTGCTATCATTTTTATTTGAAACATTTTCTTGGGTCACTGATATTTTTTAATGGTTCTGGGGGGGAGGGGAATAGAGTAGTGCGTTAAACTTTCCTCTTAAGTACCAGTTTAATACAATGTTTGATTCTGTCACGAAAATCGATTAACCGGAAGTGCGATTTTGCAGAAAAGGTTTTTGAGTTTATTTTTTTTATTGTCTGGAAAACGACTCTAACGATGTCCTTTAAACTTGCATTGATATAAATCTTGTCACTTTTGTTTGGAACCCCCCCCCAATTGATTTTAAATAGTTCTGCGCAATATGTGGCGTAATTAAATTTAAAACGTAATATGTGACTGGTTCAATGTTATTGGCGCTCTTTTCTGGTGTCCACTTGTATTACCTGCTTGGGTTGGTATTAGAAATGAATAAAATTTAAAGTTGAAATAATCGAAAATCGTGTGATTGTTCAAATCAGATTTTTCACTTCCTGTTACCCGTGGTATTGCGATCGTGTTAAATTTTCGACATTGAGTTCTCCGAAAATACATTTTTGAGGTCTCCGAAGTTTGAAATAAGTTTTTTAGGGAATAGATTTTTTTTTTTTTTTTTTTGAGATAGAGAACTCTTCCACAGAAGTTAATGATTAGGAAGAATTTGATATTCCGTTTGGGCACCTTCCTAGCGAATCTGATGGAAAGATTTTGAACTAAACCGGAAGTGCGATTCATTCAATGGATTATTTTTCAGTTTTTCGTGATTTTCGAAATCATGCATTTTTCTAATTTTATCTATATATATATATAATCATTTCTATTTCAAACATTTTTCGGAAAAAGTATTTTTGGGATTGTTGTGAGGCAGCTGATACTTAGCCTTTCGTTAGCCAGCCTTTTTAGTACCAGTAGTGTCCCTCTGGTTAGGGTTGAAGCAACTCAAGTTTGGTAAAAATTCAGTTTTTTTTTTTTTAAAAAAGGAAGTTTATCAATCATATCGGTGAGTATTGCTGTATAGAAAACTGGAAATTACAAGAGTTTCTTTTTCTTATTTTTTACTTTAGTCTCCCCCCCCCCTTCATTTTGTCGTCATCAATTTGATTCATGCGTCTTCTTCCCGTCCATTGTCAGAATCACTGTATACCAACAATCCAAACAGTATAAATACAGCATATCCGGCAAAATCTAAGTTCCCAAGGATAAACAGACACTCCGGGATTATTTCCTAAGAAAACTATTTACAGCAGTAGTTAAGTAACTAATTTACACAAACTAGAATGTAATTACAGTTTTACTGATCAAGGTATAAATTAAATGTTTTTATTTCTATTATTATATATTTACAGTTCAGATTCAGATGAAGATTTAACAGAAAATAAAGTGGATTGGAACTTTTATTAAAGCTAGAATGAAAGAAAGAAAGCTGGCAGTGTAAACGTTAAAGATTGATAGATACACACACACACACACACACACGTATTTATATATAAACACAACTGTCTGTAGAACATGTAACATTCTGCAAGTATTGCGGGGTGGTTGAGGCAAAGTGTTAGGGAGTCACTCAGCAAGAGAATGGAGTGAGAGAGACTGAGTGACAGGCTCTCTCTTTATTTAGGCTGTTTACTAAACAGAAATAACAACGCCAAGCTTTTCTCTTTCTATCCTTCTTGGACTTCCTGAAGCTTCAAACTCTCCCCCTAGATATAATAGTTTCTCCAGCTGTTAATTTCCTAGTTTATTTCTTTCAACTCCAACTCTTTCGCGATTATTATTATTATGATTATTATATTTCTGAAATAAATCAGCTGTTTTCATTTATTTCAAGATTCAGTATTTACTCTCAACTTCACATTATTTTTGCATATACAATTTCAATTTTCCATCATATAGCAGCCACAATATTTCTATTGTATTTACTTTTCCATTATTCCTTTTCTCCTGTTGTAATTGGTACTTCCATTAGAAGTAAAAAACTTTTTTAATAAATTTTCTATTTTCTTTTCTTTATACTTTTCCCCCCATAAAAATGGTTTCTTATTCTTAGTGGAGAGTACTACATTACATTTTACTTAAGCAATAAACTTTAATAAGAGTTTCTGTCCATAAAATGAACACAAACTTTTTCTTAATATTAGATCAAAAATAATGGCGGCAGCTTTTAAAACTCCAAGTTGTATTGTAGGACTCGCTCCTTTTGATCTTGGAATTTCCCTTTTATTAGCAATAACTTTATTATAATATTAGTTTAATCTCACATCTATCTCCCTCAATGTTTACGCAGAGCTAAATAAAATGAGTGAAGCAGGAAGGAATCAGCTAAAAATGGAAATACTAATAGTTTGTATTTTAATTTTTACACGGAAGATATCGATATTAGAAGAAATGATCAATAATTGAAACAGCATGATGTATAATTAATTGTCCTTCTTAAGAGAAATTTTAATAAAGTAAATATATATTTATTTTAATGTATTTAACGAAACATAATATTATACAGGTAGTAGAAGTAAGAAGCAAGAATATTATGCAGAAGTGACATTTTAGAGGAAAGCATCCCCAGATCAAATCTTGCATCCCCAGAAAAATACTTGAAATCCAAGCAGTTAGACTTAGAAAGTTTAAAGAAAATCGCGTAAAAATGAAAATCTTTTCACGTATAAATTGGCAACTTAATTGTGAAACCTGTGGGCCGAGTTAAGTGATGTCATAGCTGCTACAAAAGCTTTGGGATGGACGGAGCTTAACAGCTGTTTAGGTATCACAACTAAGTTGCTGAGTCTATACTTCCGGTTGAATTTTACATAAAATTAGAGTTTAGATCAAAGCCGATTCACTGAAAGTGCAGGTTTAATGAATAGTTTTTGTTTTTCTGACGACTTTCTTTAAACTAACACACATAAATATGCAATGGATTGTTTGTCTTGCCTGCAGCCAGAAATCATAAGGCAATCCACCCAACTGCTATGTCTTCCATCTCCCTATTACAATCTATTCAATTTTACCATCGAGAGGAGAACAAGATCCTGCCTACCTCAGAGATCCCTAGGAGATCTGGAATGAGAAATGGGGGAAGTTGTCAACAAGTACATAATAAAGACTAGCCGGTGACTCTACAACTAAATCTAAAATACAGCATAGTACACACAGTCTGCAAGAAAACATCACCATCACATCACCAATTTAGTCAGTCATTCCTATTCACTGTACCTCCTTTCTACATCAGTCTCTCTATAGTAACTGCTTTCTCAGATAAAATATATCAATGTTCAGTCAATCCCTTTTCAATTTGTCAGTACTCAGCTCCCAATTCCATATGTAACAACAGGCCTTAAAATTGTTTTATATATTAATGGGTTTGGATTGCCTTGATATTCACCTGAATCTTAAACTTTTCCCAGGGACCAATTACAACTGCTAGACAGCTATTAATTATTCTTGCTTTGATGTCTCGTTTAACATAATTTTTCTTACTAATAATAACTCCTAGGTACTTGAACTGCCCAACATTCTCAAACATGTGGGCACCTAGATTCATTAATGGTGTTCATTAATCATCAATGTGTTCATTAATGGTGGCAAACATGTATTTTGTTTTAGATTTATTTCAACCCCTGGCTAAATGCTAAATGCTGACTTAGCCTGCTATATATGGTGCCATTAGGCTGAGTACGAATAGCTCTTATTACCTCCTCTAATGCTAAGTTGAATAGCAGACGTGGCGGAGGATCATCTCCTTGTCTTAAACCCTTGGAAATCAGAAAATTGTTGAATATTAGGCCCGGCTATTGTCACAAAGCCCTGTGAATTCTCTACTCATTTTGATAAGGCGGATTAATTTTTTTGAGATCCTATGGTGATACCAAAACGGAATCTCCACGTTGGAATATCCAGCGAATTTTCGTTTCTGGTCTATACTGTTTAAAACACACACACACACACACACACACAGACCATTATCTAAAATCCTCTTTTTCAGACTAAGAGGAACTGAAAAAGTGTATTTCTGGTGAAAACTCATTTCGAAAATTAGTTACTATCATAATACTCCTCTTACAAGGAGTAAGTGGAAGTAATGTGTAGTTTATATCATAATAGAAGTCAGGAATATAGTTTATGTTAAATGAAAGTATATAGCAATAGTTTCGTCATTAAGATAAAACAATGGGTTTCCCCCCACTTAATAGCATTATCTTTTAAATGTAAAGTATCTTTTGTGTCAAGTATATTTTATATTATTATATAATAGTATATTCCTTCCAGACAGTTTATACGATTAGCTTGCCAAACCTGCCTAAACTGGAGAAGAATTATGGATATACTGGGACGTGACTAAAATTGCTTACTACATTGTTTCCAGATTGGTCCCACCCTTTTACACACATCGCCCTAAAACTTTTGTTCTTTACACTTCCACCCATTCAGGTTAAATGTCGAAGAAAAATAAATAAAAAATCACAGAATTTTACCAATTTCTTTAATATTGTTGATTGTTGTATCTTATTAATAATAATTATTTAATTTTTATAATCTATTCTAACAAGCCTATCGTGTATATTGATATCTTATCACCAAAATAAAACATAAATCGATAAATTAACATAAATTGCCTAAAATTAGTATTTCCACAAAAGTAATTATTGCATTCTTCTCAGATTTTCATAGAAATATACCATTTGAGATTTCTTAAGCTCCAAATTAAAAATCTGATGTAAATCATCGCTGGTTTCACAATTCTTTGTACTTGTTGCAATACTCTTGCGTTATGAATGATCGATTTTCTTCAAACTTGTGTTTTTTGTTTTTGTTTTTTTTTTTTTACTAAAAATTGGATTTTACTTTAACATTGTTTAAGTGAAGGAGGACAACTGCACTACAATGAAATGATATTTTAGAGGGCACTTCCTATTCACCGATTTTCTAGAAAATTGTAATTTTAGCAACATAATTAATTCTCATTGACATTATACAATTAGGAGAACCTAATTAACCTGAAAAGGGTTGCCATCCAAAGGGCCACAATAAATCCTAGACCGCAGTGGTTTTGGCTTTGTTAGCCACTCTCTCTTCACATCTAACATCTAACTGAAACATATCGGCTTTGTTCTTCGACTGAGTGTTCACGTGTAAAAAGTAAAAAAAAAAAACTGTAGAACAAAAATGAAACCTTTCCACGAAAGCATTGCACTACTTTACTGTTCAAATAAATAAATGTCTTATTAAAATTTTAGCAACACTAAAGCCAGAAATAATGCCAATTGGCGTTTTATTATTATTAAGTTAATTCAAATTGACCAAAAACAATCAGTATATTCTATCACCAAGACAAAGGTTCCCTGAAGCCTAGGGATAACTCACAGACACTGATGTGAGGACAAATTCATAAAAAACCAGATTTCTGACTGGTGGCAAAAGCAAACATTCAGAGACGGTTTGTTTTCTTCAGTCAATATTTGTGGTGACAAACAAACGACGGACAACAAAATATGTTTGTGTCCGTTCTGTATACAAACTTTTAGACCAAAAAACAATCCTGACTAAATGATTAATATATATTTCTTTTTTTGCTTTTTAGCGTCTGTGAAATCTATTAATTATATATATTTTCACAAAAAAAGAGGAAAAAATAAATTAATGAAAATATGAAAGTCAAACGTAATATATTTGATGTGTATTTGGTTTTGCCAGTCAGTTTTTTTACTTTATCTACCTTATTGGTTTAAGGATATCAGCAGGAGTGTTACCAATGGGTAGCTTCTCATCTCAAAACTATCACGCCATCTAAGCTTTACATCATATTTAATTATTGCATTGCATTATACAGATTGTAAATTAGAAATAAATTAAGAAAAAAAATCGAAGTTGCATAACTTGAGGTCTTCAGAGAATGAGAAATTGTTTCTAGCGATAAGCGGGAAATCGTTGATTTATATTTTCAAATGTTTTAACTTGATTATCAGACGAAATACTTCATCTGGGAGTGCGATATTATTGATTGATTTTTTTGCCCAGTTTTTTTGCGTTTTGCTGGCGACTTGACCTAAAAGTCATTGCTGCACAAATGGAGAAAGTCGTGTGAGTGATTTTTGGCGGCACTTTTATCATTTAAGACCGAAATATGAAAGCGGACTTAAAACGCTATAATGGTTGTAAGTGATTATTTCGATTAAATTCGAATCTTTTATTACCATACTGAAATAGTAATCTGAACACCTTTATCGATCTCACTGACTTATTCGTAACATTTTATTGGAGAATTGCCCACATTTTGCTCTTACAAAAGAATTAGATTCCTAGGATACTAGCCTATACAATTGGTCGGCCAGATAATCGATTTATATTTGCTTCAACTGGAAAGCAGGTTCCATCAAGCTCTTTGTCATACTAGTCCAAAAGAGATTTAGAGCATTTTTTTCAATCTGTATATATTTTAAAGGCTATATAGCCAATTAAAGATATTTTGTAGTTTCGTTATAGATTTGTATTAAATTGTTGCACGCATTGTAGATTTAGTTGCGATGTAGAATGCTTGTTTAAATACACTATAAAATACACAGAGATAATAATTATTTGCTCTTGATTCTAGTAAGAGGGAATATTACGATCGCTTAGGTTTTCCAATTACAGTTTCATCGAAAATACATTCTATGTCCCCTGCGTACGAAAACATTGTTTTTAGTAAATGTGTATGATTGTATGTGTGTGTGCGTGTGTGTGTGTGTGCGTGTGTGTGTGTGTGTGTGTGTTTGTGGGTGGTGTAACAAAATATCTCAAAAGTGAAAAACCACAGAAGCTCAAACTTGGCATCCGTTTAGATACTACCATGCGATATTTGACTTGAAAGCGGTTTCGGGCAAAATCCATCAAAAGCAAATGCGATTTTATTGAACCGTTTTTTTTTTTTCAGTTTTACGCGATTTTCTTTAAACTAATTAAAGTTACAGAAATTAGTGAATTTTAATTTTTAAAAAGAAGTTGTCATTTAATGTCTTTTATTTTATTTTTATTTTCTTTTATCAACAAATGGCATAAGCCTTATGGTTGAAGTCATTACAAATGATACATAAATATAATAATGGTAAAGTAATACATGCACATTTAACAGTAAAACTTCAAGTAGTGAAAAAATGTTTCGTTAAAAGTCCAGACGCCATTTGGAAATCCACATCACTAGGAATATACTCATTCCATGATGTGCATATTCTACAAATGATGTCAGCGTTGAACAGCGCATTAGTTAACGGCAGGGACCACGAAATGCGAAGTACTGCGCAAGCAGCGAGGTGGTACATGAAAAGGAATGGCAGCAAGTAGCGCATGCAATCAATTTCACCATTCAAGAGCTTCTTTAAGAATAGGAGACCTTTACGTATTCTAGACTCTAGAGAGCAGAAATGAGTAGTACCGCTGGATAACCTTTTGTTAAAAGTCTTGATAAAACGGGTTTATATAGCTTCAAGTCTAGCTATATCCTTCTTAGTGTAAGGACACCAAATCAACAACGCATACTCAAGAAGGTTTCTAACATATGCATTATACACAGTTAGCACCGCTTTGGGATCTCTAAGATCACGAGTGTGCCTTATTACAAAATCCAGCGCTCTCGATGCTTTCCTACATACATATTCAAACTGATTCGTGAAAGAGAGGTCATGACTCAGAGTAACTCCTAAATCCTTCACGTTGCGAGTCCTCTCCAATGGTTTGCCATCAATGAGGTACTGATACGATATAAAACTCGTTTTACGATAAAAAGAAATGTCTTGGCATTTTTTAACATTAAGCTCCATGCCATTACTGCAGCACCAGTCAGAAACAATGCGGAGGCTATCTTGAATTGTAATGCAGTCCGACTGAGAAGCAACTTTATGGAAAAACTTCAAGTCATCCGCAAATGCAAGTACCTCAACGTCCGAGATCCTTAGTAGTAGGTCGTTAATAAAAATTATGAAGCTACGGTCCAAAGTGTGATCCTTGAGGTACACCAGATACAGCATCGAACCAATGTGATACCTCCGAGTGCCACCTTACCCGGCATTTTCTATTCCGAAGGTAATCTTCAAACCACTTCAGCATAGGACCACACAAGCCTAGCATTTTCAGTTTCTTTACTAATAAGGAGTGAGGCACACGGTCAAAAGTCTTTTTAAAATCAGTATACATCACATCAACCTGGAAACCATTACTAAGTTCACCTGCTATAAAATGAAGAAATGAAGCCAAGTTAGTAACCGTAGAGCGTCGAATTAAAAATCCATGCTGTTTTGATGAAATAACCCCTCTAAGTACACTTAAGTGCTCCAACAGTATAATTTCAAAAAGCTTGGCCAAAATGTTCATAATAGAAATCGGTCTGTAATCTTCAATATTCTGAGGGTTATTTACCTTAGTTATAGGAACCGAATAAAACTGCTTCCAAAGAGTATGAAAAACACCAGATGCAAGGGAACGGTTAAACAGCAATGTAATAGGCACTACTAGCGACGGGACACACTCAAAAAAAAATTTTGCAGGAAAACCATCAGGTCCAGGAATAGAAGTAAGTTTCAGTGCCACAATGTTCTCAAAAACTTCTGTTTCAGAAACTTGGATGCAGGAGAGCGTAGAGGTAGACGAAAAGAATTGAGGTTCATTGCAACTTATGTTAGAATTTTTTGTAAATACTGACTGAAAGAAATCAGCAAATTTGTCAGACAGCAATCTCTGGTTGTCTATCGGAGAACCCTCAAAGGCAAGGACGGATGGTAGAGGAACTCCTTTCTTCTTATTTTTAATAAATTTCCAAAAGGCCTTGCATTAACTTGAAGTAAATGGCCAGATCGTTTGCAGAAGGAACTGTAGGCTTCCTTGATTTTAATCTTACACTCAGCTAACTCACCTCACTAAAATTTTATGTGGAGGTTTCTAGAGGACTTAAGGGTTAAGCAGTCTTTAATGCGTCTATATTAGAATGTACGATTTCACTAAATATAAAGAAATACATTAATATTCTCAGAGAAAAACACTATCAGAAAGTTTCCGTTTCAGCTATAACTAAGTTTCATCTTGCCTTTTTTGGAAGGGGGTGGGGGTTGGACTGGCTCTGACAGGGACCTATTAGAATAATTCACTATGAAATGACAAAAGTTTTGTAAGAGAAAAAGATAAGAATACTTAAAATTAAAACAATGACCAACTGGAGTGAAATGAAGAGATTAATACCTATTTAAGTGAGCCAACACTCCTACATAAAACACAAGTGTGTCTGATGACTTGATTGTAAATGGAACTGAAAACTTTCTGACTTTAATAAATAATTGTTTGGTTCCAGTTCCATTCTCGTTTCTCTAAAACCCAGACTGTTAGATTTCAAATTAATTTTCTACTTTTGATTTAAAAGTGTATATATTACATACATCCATACATTCTCAAGACCAATAAATAATTAAGTATTTAATTTAGATTTACGTAATTTGCACATCTATTGATATCTGGTTTTTATTTGACTCTGTGATCAGATCACACGCAATATGTGCCTGTATGTACTAGTGTGAAGGCTGTATTATTAAATTTCAGCCATTCACTAGAGAGCACTAATTGTTCCATAATACACGGCTCAGTTACACACTATATCAACATAGTTTTCTAGTATATACAGACAACACATTTCTTTGTCTTCATCTCTACTACACGCAACTCTATAATTTCCATATTTCACAGACTGAAACAAACAGGTCAAATTAAATAACTTCTCCTTTTCTTAGAAAACAATATATATGAGAAGTTGTTTTCACTGAGTTTATGACCAACGGTCACAACTGAGTGTATGACCCTAATACGGTTGGCTATAAATTCATGTAAATTTTCATAATCTCACGAAACTGAAGGTTGTATTGTTTATTTGATTATAGGCTTTTGTTTTGACTGTTAAATTTGTATAACAACTTTTTTGATTGCATAACAATTTGTTTTACTAATCAGAATTTCCGGGCTCCCTACGACAACTCCTGATCTTCTGTCTTCCCTCTGTCTCCTGGCAGTGTTCCCCAGGCAGTGTACCTTGCTCTCCTCCTAGTATATCTTCTATTTTCTGCGCGCACCTTCTACACCAGGAAACAACATGTCAGCGGCCTTTACTCTGATGACACGGTTGTTGTTGCCCCAAAGTTTGGCTTCTCGGGTGGACAGTGTGCCCGCTTCGATGTGCCACTTTCCTCCCCATTAACATTATTATATTCTATATATTTGTGTAAACAGCACAAAACAAAATTAAAATTATCTGATGTGAAACATTCACACTAGCAGTTTCTCTCCCACTGCAATTTACGTAGTTACAATTGACTAACTTTCCTCAAACCTATTTTTAGTAAATGTTTATTAGCCTTTGAGTGGAAGCATGACCTCCCAGCCACCATAACTTCTCTGAAATCAATTAACCGGGACGAAAGTTTCAACCTACAGTGATATGTCTCTCTATGTATAGTTAGTATCCCAATTTACATGATACCCGTGGGTGTCATTATGGAGAAAGCCGCAAAAAACTAAAAAAATATCTGTTCAGAAAAGTCGCACTTCCGATGAACCGATTTGCTTGAAACTCGGAACTATGGCATAACATTTAATTTTTAATTAATATTACGTACATAAACTGAATCGTAAATGCCACTTCAGAGGAAAGTGAAACTCCCATCTCTCCCCCAAAACTCCTTTTAAATGAATTTTCCCAGGATAAAGTTTCAAATAAAAGTCATAGACTTATATGTGTGTGGTGTATATACAAAGTTTAAAGAAAATCGTTGGAACCTTTTTCGAGAAAATCCCAAAACACTGAAAAAAAATCCATTCGGTAAAGTGGCACTTCCGGTTGATTAAAAGGTTATTGTCAGGTCACTCACACACCCACACATAACTAAGAACAATTTTTTCTGTCTCAGGGGACTTCAAAATATGTAAACCGGTGAAAAGTCAATATCGAAAATTTTACAACGCAATACTTCCTCTTTACCAGCAATAAGAGAAAGTAAAACAAAAAAAATCTCTGCAATTTCAAAGTTGGTATTCTAATTTAGGATTTCGGACATGGTTTAGTTCAATATCTGCAATCCGAAATTTACACTTAGTGGTGATTTTTTTTTAAATTGCATTTTTTCGAAAATGACTTCGAAGATTTTCTTAAAGTTCACTTTTAAATGTCTTTTATTTTTTTTTTTTTTGAAACATATTTCGGAGAAATTTGATTTCCTGATGATTTATGAGATAATCTTTGCTTTAGGCACAAACTTTTATAAAAAATAAAAATATCTTGGAGTAATTATTAATTTGGATTTTCTGTCACGATTAATTGTTGTTATGTTTAGCTGTTCTTAAGCACACCTAAGCCAAAACACAGTTCATCAATTTCGATGAACATTTTTTTAATTACCAAAGGTACTGATTTTTCGATAAGAGTTTTACCCGATCTCTCTACTTTCTCTTGTTACAGCAGCAAAAGGAAAATAAAGAGATGAATGAAGTTACCTTTCATTCATCTTTTAATGTCAATTCATTAATTGGAAATTATATAATTTGTCTCGGTATTTTATGAAATTTTATCACTGAGCATTGGTTTGTTAAATTAATGTTTACAATTAAAGTAAAAAGTTAACGATATAGAAGACGTAAGTAAATTACTATAAACATTGTATATATGTTCACATAATCTCTCTCATAGTTTGTGTAGTCCATAATACACAGATGGAAGTCGTTCAAAAAGTATTTCGTTATTAATGACAACACTTCTAGCACAAGAGAATGGGGGAGGGTGGCCTTACTTTGTGAATAATTACTGGTGACCTTTATTCAGGACTTACAACGACGCTGCTTTTGCAATAATTCCACAGCATACCTCGGACCGCCGCCGGGTTCACTCCCAAGTTTTAATGTATAATGGATGAACGTTTGTATATTAATGTTTGTTTTAAAACAAATCTGTAATTAAAATTTCCTTTATAAGTACTTCCAAATAATAATTTTCACTGCTGGATGTTAAATTATTACTTTCAGGAAGCGGTCGGGTGGTGGGCGGGGCTCTTCCCTAATTAAATTCCGGATATTCTGCTAGAAAACAGGGATTTATGTTAATCTCTTTAAGCAGTTTATTTGATTTAATTATTTACTCTATTTGTTTCTTTGTTTGTTGGTGCTGTATTCTCTGTTATATTTCGGATAAGCTGGCCGTAATATCAGATTTAAAATAGAGTGTGCATAACTGGAATGTGTATCTGCCCGTTGGGTGCATTTTCACTTCCAAATTAGTACTAAACTGTCCTAGAGGATTGCTGAATCAATCTTCCTACAAAGATGTCCTACCAATCTGGATACGATGATGGAAACACCACATGTTCAAATATATGTCATAAGGAGGCTCGCCAATACTTGTCAGACAAACATGTCACGATACCTCTTACATGATTCAAACAGATAACCAAGAAGGCTTGTCAAGACACTCAAAACAGATCTCATGACAATGCTGTAATTCAAACTATTTCTAGAGAAGGAACAACATTCCGCCTAGACTCCTCAAGTAGAAGATCCAAGGCACATAAAGGGAAAACTTTAAAAAGCAATCATTAGCAGTACATCACAAGTTTAACAAGAAGTGTATCTAGCCATTCCATCATGCCGGACTATTTCATTCTCTTCATCTTCTGTGAATTCTTTATATTATTGTCACGTTTTTTTTAAATTATGCGCTATATTAAGTTAGTTCATGAGGTTTTCGTCTTTTGTCGATCTTATTCCAACATGTCCAAGGCTTTTAAAATTCACATTTTCTTTAGGTAGAGTTTTAATCTGAGCTTGTTCTATCATAGTTTATAAAAACTATGATAATTCCACAGCACACCAATCAGCATGATTATTTAGTACTATGATTGAAGTTTTAATCATATGATAACTTCATTCACAAATACAAACAGCCAATCCGATTGCATTATTTCATTCCTTTGAACCAATCACGAGCTTTGTTTAGATGTAGACGCTATTTCATTCGTATTCATCTTCCACAATCTAACAATCGATTTGGTGTGCGCACTTTCAAAACTTCCAACCAATCAGAGGTTATTGTATAACCCCTCTATTAATTTAATTAATTTATTATATGACATTTTAATTAATTACACGTTTGATATATTTGACAGGTTTACTGCAGTCAGCAGACTCATTATGTAACCATTCCATATTCAACTATAAGTAATATTTCATTTATTTATATAAAGACAAACAATTAAAACTATTGTACATAAGTTGTAACTAGTTCTTATTTTCTCTTAATGTTTGTTAGTGTTGCGAGCGTGCCTAAGTTTCGATGTGGAGTTTTCAACGGAAATACACAGTTTGGGTCCCCTGGGTACGAAAAAGTGGTTTTTATAATTTATTTTTGTGTGTGTATGGCCACATAAATCAAAAACGGAAAATCGAAAAAAGTTGAAGCGGGATATTTGTTTCAGTTTTCCGTGGGAACTCGATGATAAGTTTTTGGTCAAAAATCGAAAAAAGTTGAAGCGGGATATTTGTTTCAGTTTTCCGTGGGAACTCGATGATAAGTTTTTGGTCAAAATACCAAAAACCGGATAACCGGAAGTAACACTTTACAGCATGGAATTTTTTTTTTTGTTTACTATTTTCTTGAATACGGCTCCAACGATTTTCTTTAAACTAGTACGCAACTACACATATTAAGAGCTACAACTTTTATTTGAAACATTTTTCTAGGAAAATGCATTTTTGGAGAGTTTTGGGAAGGAGTGGGGATAGACTTTCCTCTAAAGTGCCATTTTCGTATATTATGTAATCCTATCTTCTATATAATATTAATAGGAATTAAATGTATTACCAGCATTCCGAGTTTGAAGAAAATCGATTAACCGAAAGTGCGACTTTACCAACAGTTTTTTTTTTTAATAATTTTTTGTGTTTTCCTCGATAAAGATTATAATGAATTTCTTTAAATTCGGAATAGTAAATATACATATATTGACCTATCAATTTTGTTTGAAAAATTGGTCCGAGTAATTGGTTTTAGGGAGGGGGGGAATAGCTCTGAGGGAGCTGAAAGGTCTCGATTTCCACAAGCAACTGGTTTTATTAAGTTTAGATTCTCAGTTCAATTTCTCAGTAAAAAAAGTCCAATTTTGTAGGCGATTTCTCAATAATGAAAAAAATTATATAAATTGCGGAAAGAGAAAGTCGTGCATACCAGAATTTTTATTTAGATAAATAAATTCATTTTCTTTTCAACTAACCTGAATTTTCTTTTTTTATTCAATATGGAAAAGTCACAAAGCAGAAAATATGCTTTTATCATAATATTTATCTGCAAGGCTGTTAAATTGGGCGTGATGGGCGTCATACTGAGGTGAGGTCATTACCTGCTCTTTGGGAATTCTGAGTCAAGTGTTGTGCCATATACTTTACATACATATATATTCACGTAGCGCTCATTAATTCCAAACTATTCACACGGCGCACTAATTAGAAATGACTTCTACACTATTTCTATATTTCTCTCTCTCTTGCTACTCCATTTTTCATTTTAATTAAAATTAAAGAATTCCATTTTAACGTAAAAATTAAAATGAAAATTGAATAATTTTTTTTTCTACAACAGTTGAATAATATTACAATTATTCCAGTATAATTAGTGGCTAAAGTTCTACTTTTACTCATTAGTGAGAAAAAGCTATTTTGTCTCACTAGTGATTATAAATTAAATCATAGGATCACCACCTTCTGATAAACAAAATTTTAATGTGGCTGTAATGGCAACCAAAGACAGTGAGAGAAGAGAAACAAACCCAAGCACTCTCTCGGATTGGAGTGAGAGAAACTGTATAAATATAGCGACGGACAGTCCAAAAAGACAGTTCGATACAGTTGAGGACAATTCAATACATCCAATCACTACGTGTCATTACCCATTTACCACTCTACCTTAAACATTTGTTTATTGTAAAGTCCAAGCAGTCTGTGTCTCCTAATTATTATATTAGTTAACCAGTGTTCATTCATCAACCAGACAAAGTCTCTCCACCTAACACATCCATTATATGGCTGAAATTGATGAAATATGTTGATAATATTGAAGTAAAATATATCGCACAAAGAAAATGTCTTGTAAATGTAAATAAAGTAAATCAATGTATAATAACAGTTCTGAAATTAAGCATTTATTTAACATTTAAAATAAAAGTACATAGTTTATGGAGATTGACGTTATTAAATAAACTGCTGTAACATTAATGATATTAAGTACCAATTTAGCCATAGATATTAATGTTAAAACAATAAATGATAATAATTCTAATCTACTTTCTACTATCAAGGAAACAGCCAAAAGTTTGAATATGGTGCAGACTAGGAAGACGAAATTATTTAATAAAATAGAAAATAAAAATTACTGGAATGATTATGAATCAAAGAAAAAAATTAAACAGTTTTATGCAAAAAACAACATTTTAGTGACGAGATAATGAAGCTTATCTATAAGAGAAGAAAGATTATAAGTCTTTGGTTAAATTCAAAAAGCCTTCTTATTTCAATAAAGTTTCCAGTCAAATTAGTGATTGCAAAGATGTTATTCAATTCTGGAAAGTTGTTAGTAATCTTAAATAAAAAAATAAAATTAATCAAAATCCAATAGATTTAAGTCTTTGGGAACAGTATTTGTTGCAACAACTAGGTCCCGAAATTATAGTTCAAGAAATCTTTTTAGATACGGCTCATATAATTTTAGATTGATAGATTTCTTCAGATGATATCTTATGTTCCATTAGAAAATGTAAACTCAGCTGCTAGGCCTGATGAAGTATATGAATTTTTCAAATGTCTACCTAGTAACTGGTTACTGTATCTGGAAGTTTTCTTTAATAAAATTTTGGAATCTGAACAATTTCCTTCTGATTGGCTACACACAGTGTATTTATGCTTTACAAGAGAGGAGGAGATAGACTATTACCGGAAAATTACAAATCAATTGGATTGATAAATTGTTTAACCAAAATTTTTACACATATAATTCAATTTAGGTTAGAAGAATGGGATTTGGCTCATAATATTATCTCACAAAGCCAAAATGGTTTTCAAAAACATATGGATGTATGGATAATAGCTTTTTTTTAAACTCATTAATACAAATTCATTTTGTTCTGAGGAAAAAAGAACTATATTGTTTTTTTATAGATACCCCATTATTTCTAAAAAGCACATTTCTCAAAAACGAAAAACAAAAAATATTTAAATAAATAAAATTTCCTGGTGTTGGGAGGAGAGAATTCTCCTTATATTATCCTAGTCCAAGGAAAATTTTCAAAATTTCAAACAAAAATTTATCCTTCATGTGCTAAAATAACATAATTTTTTTTATAAATACAATTCAATAATTTCAGGTCTACGATTTCAACAAATTATTTAAACATTTGAATTATTCCATTTTATTTGCAAATCGCGAAGAGATATCTTCAATTTTTTTTATAAATAATACATACATACATTTTATAATTCATATTACTTGTTAATGTTAACTATCTATTATTCCCCAGATGACGATGGAAATTCCTTACAATTGTTATATAAGTGTATTGTTTTTTCCCAAATCTTTCTATTAATGTTTCAGGTCAAATTCTTTCATGTATAGCACATTTTTATTTCAATAACACATGTTTCAGAAATTCAAAGGCGGTCAAAATACAATTGATTTTACAATTTATAAGACATTTTAGGTCAAAGAAACAGTACAATGTGACTTTCACTGTACAGATGTTTTTCTCAGACACCAGAACAATCAACTTCAAGGCAGCCTCAAGACAAACAAATTAAGCTAACGACCCCACAGACAAGCCGAAATGTATTCAACCAATGTCCTTTCCAATCCTACGCAGATACAAAGGAGGTCAAGTTTATAATGAATTTCCAAATTTATAAAAAAATTTTAGGTCAGAAACAATGTGGACACCTTTCACTGTACTTTGCCAAATACCAGTGACAATGAATAAAACGTACAAAGGTTTTGAAGTCAATAACTCTACAAACAAGCCGAATTCTATTGAAGCAACTGGCCTGCTAATCCTTTACAAGAAGTGACTGAATACGCAGGTAACAAATTTTATAATCCCTTATGTATTATTAATATTTAATATTTCATATTTAATCCTCAATATCAATCTTTTCATAATATTTTATAACTAAGTATGATTTTCTTTAGCAACATCAAATGAATGAAAACAAATGAATTTCTTAAGCTTTAAGTTATGCACATTTTTTTCTCTATCACGACCTTTTAGCAACTTCGGAATTATTTAGGAAGGAAAAGTTAAACAATTAACCGACGATACTACGAAATCTGCAGACAACATTCCATACTTCGAAAATTTAAATTATTCATGTGCACATCACCGATACTGATGAGTTCCTTACCAGAACCTTTGCGATCGCTCCTTTCCCACGAAATTGCGCAAAAATTCCTTATTTCAGCTGGCTATATCCTGCTCGCTTAGCTCTAAATTTAAATTTTTAATCAATAAGCAATCATTATAAATCCATATCTATTGTTAATGATATGAATACAAAATTAAAATACAGCAGCTATCAACGATAACAATGATACTACATACAAAAATTAATTAATTTAAATCGACGAAAATAAAGATCCCAAACTTTAATAAAATAAGAACATAGTATATTCTAAGCATATATCAAGAACATTAAAAACAAAACAAATCAATCATTGCACTTTGATTCACTTTAGGAAAATTTCATAAAATTTAAAACTTAAATTATATTAAGAAACATTAAAACAAACATTCGTAAGGAATTTAGAATAAACAAATCGAATCTTGCACTTTGATTCACAGTAGGGAAATTTCAGAATCACTGTGATCACTTTGATACGATGGACTTAAGGATCATCGTCAAATGGG
>JAAEAF010003838.1:0-96966 GCA_011037195.1 Triatoma infestans | reverse complement strand
TAAGGGTTATTCTTGTATAACTGAGCGGACTTGTGTTAAGCGCCCGCTTAAATTTAAATTTAACTGACTGATAGCTTTGAGCAAGCCGTTTTGGAGCTCGAAATTGGTGGGCGAATGCAGGAGAAGGCTTAATATCCTAGCTCAGAGGGGCAATGTGCACAAGGGAATAGTAGGCAATGAGATGGCTGGTCAGGGAGGGATCCTCTTTACCTTTTTGTAGTCCTGAGCCAGCCATCGCCGTCACTAAGCGGTGTTGCGATAATCAGGTTAAACTTTGGGAGATGAGAGTATTGCAGAAGCGTTGGAAAGACTCGAAGCCTTCTGGCCAAAAGATTTATAAAGGTATTAAGCATGGGGTTTCGGATCAGCTCCTCTCCCTGAGCGAACTTTAGTAGGCGTATTGGCTAGACGCACAGAAAATGGGTAGTTAGTCATTTGCACAAAACAGGGAGGACTTTCAGTTCCATATATTAGAATTGTGATGATGGAGTTGGGAAAACGGTATATCACTATTTGTCAGTGTCCACGTTTTGCTAGTATTAGGCTGCTTCGTATATTTGGGATGGCCTTACTCTCATGGGAAAGCCTGGGAGCGTTGGAGTTAAAGGATATCCTAGGATATTGCAGACAGGCCGATATACTACTGGGGGAGGTTATTTAGTGGGATGAACTAGGGGGAAATTGGGGGTGATAAAAGCCATATTGGCTAAGGTCCCATGTCTGTACCCAGGGTTTAATAATAATAATAATAAACTTAACGGACAGACCCCAAAAAAATTTTTTCGTAAAAATATTTCAAAATAAAAGTGATTTGTTTTTAGGTCGGCGGGGGGGGATGAGCATTTCAAGTTAAAAGAATATTGTAACTGTTTTCAACAAAATTCCAAAACAAAACTCCTAAAATGGCACTTCCGGTTACCTTAAAATTGAAGAATTCTATCAATGCTTCTAATGTATGTTAATTGTTGGTGTATATAAGGTAGGTGATAAGACCATACATTATACTGAAGTGGTACTTTAGAAGGAAGCATAACGCTAATGTTATTTCAGAATATTCCAAAAATCTTTCAAATAATAGGAATAAGGATTTAAGTAAGTAGATAGAATACGAAGTTTAAAGAAAATCGTTGAAGACGTTTCCGAAAAAATCGCGGAAAAAAACGGTAAAGGAGCACTTGGTTGATGGATTTTGCCCGTGACATTCGTGTCAGATGTGGTGATTATACTTGTGCAATATTTCGTTTTTCAGATATACGTATTGTTCAGAGACTTGAATTTCCGGTGGAAACTCAATTACTCATATTTGACATATCGCAGTACTTCTTAATAGGAGTGAGGGCAAGTAATAACAATAAAGAGGTATTTTTCGGTTATCGGATTTTATCATAAATTGTTGTGGCTCATCCCACAATAGTAAATAAACGGAATAATTTTTTTATAACCTGGAACTATTATAAACTGTTACCAGCTGATTTATTTCAACCAATCAGATACATACTTTAATATGAAGATGTACTTTCGCTGGAATACAAAAATTTTTGAGCGTATACGTAGAAAAAATAAAAAAAATGCATATTTTGAATGTTAATTACAGTTGTGTTAGTGAGTAAAGTTATGATGTCATGAAATAGGCTTTTATTTTGTTAGTAACTCACTTAATTGATGAATATAAAGTTTGCCTAAGTATTTCTAATCCATAAGAGATGAGCGGGGAGGGAAGAGCTTTGCCTTTGAAGTTTTACCTTACTACATACTTTGGGGTTAATATTAATTGAATTTTGATAACTTTATCGATAACTGTGTCAATCAAGATCATACCATAGATTTGAATAAAATGCCATCATGAAATATTATACAAAGTTTATTATTATTATTAATAAAGTTGAAAGTTAATAGCGGTATTTAACAATAACTGAAATTGCCTTTTTAATTAAATCATAGCAGGGTAACAACCAGGGCGATAATGACTTCATTTTTACTTTCTTTTACTTATGGCAAATGGAAATACTGCAAAATTTTCGAAATTGAGTTTTCACCAGAAATTCATGTTTTGATGTCCCCTTAGTTTGAAAAAAAGATTTTTCGTGTGTGTGTCAAAACCAAAACATTGCAGGCAGCTTTAATTTGAAATTCCGTTTTGGTTCTACCATCGCACCTAACATGAAAGTTTTGGACCAAAATCCATCAACAGGAAGTGTGACTTTATGGAAAGTTTTGTCCAGTTTTCCAGATTGTCTCTGCAACGACTTTCTGTAAACTTTGCTTATTATCTACATACTTAAGTACCTGTCACTTATACTTGGATTAATAGCCCAGGAAAATCGATTTTTTAGGAGATTTTGGGAATCAATAACGTATAGCTTTTATCTAATGTAATAGTTTCATTCAATGTACAGATCTACTACTTACATAATATTAATATATGTTTAGAACTTTGCTAGAATAACAGAGTTGAAGAAAATCGGCAAATGGAAGTTTAATTTAAAGAATAGGTTTGTGAGATTTTTGATATTATCTCGATAATGACCATAATATTTTCCTTTAAACTTGGAATGCTAACGCCCAGATACAAACTTGACACAAAAAACGTGATTTTGCGAGAAAAATAGTTTTTGCGAAAATATGTTGCGTTAAATTTCAAATATTACATAGGTATTATGTAGGTAAATATATTATATAGGTATAATTGGCGCGCTCTTCACTTCCCTATCTCCTGGGGTTGGTAGGCTAGTACTTGTTGGCGATGGAGTATATATGTAAGTGATTGTCAGAAATAACAGATATCGAATGTGAGTAAAAAATGAAATCTAAGTTCATAGATTTCCACTAAATCAATTTTTCTGGTAAAATCCTTCCAGTATTTTAGGTTTTTATATATATAAGGTTACCATTACTTTTCACTTTCTTTTACTATTATTAACTTATAAAAAAACCTTTGTAGTAGTTTTCGTAAAAAATCCAAAAAGTTGAGAAACCAATTTTGAAAATTCCGAATTATCAGTTAACAGTATTCTCCAAACTTGAAATTCTAACAATCCATTTAATGTGCCTTAAAATTGCACCGTATATTGTACTTAATTAGCACTATAGGGTCAAGTTTTGCGTTACAGCTTATCCCGGAATGTTGCTAGTAAAAAAGTTTTAAATAAATGACTAGACACAATATGTCGCGTAGTTATCATGTTAAGTTTGAAGAAAATCATGGAGGTTAGTTTTGAGAAAAATCAGTAAATTCCAAATTACGCTTGATGGATTTTAACTGAAATTTTTCATGTTGCAGAAGCAGTGGTGGTACCTAAAAACATGTCTTTCTCCGCCCAGGAGGCGAAAATGTAACAACGATAGCAATACTTTATCTATCTATTTAGCAGTATGAGAAAGCGAAATTATAATGGCAATAATAATTTGTTCGATTTCTGTGGCCCGGCCATAAACCAGATATTTCTGGTGCTATCATTTAGTTTTGAAAAATATTGCTGTGACTGACCTAAACACATATAAAAAAATTAGACATGTATATAAAATTTTCCGATCTTTAAGTTTTGTTAAAAAGAAATAGGCAACATTATTTTTCTGGTAAATTAATATGACGCGTCTAAATTTAATCAAGTATATAAAAAACGATGATTAAATTAGCGAAGTTTGTTTTAATCAAAGTTACACATATATTACAACATATGACTATGCAAGAAACCACGTATTCTATTTTAATATATTAGACATAATGAAGTAGATACATTTAGTAGTATCGTTTGTAGAAGGTGTATTTATTTAATGCTATCAAAACATGTAACAGAGATGGTAATTACCAAGTTAATGTGTTCCCTACTCTCGGTGCACTAACAAGCCCATCACCAAGTCTCCTACTGTTTGCTTGTTATCTTTACGACCGTTTAAATGTTATTCTTATGATAATGATCACTAATGAACAAGTTAAAAAGTAATAAAACAGAAGTAATAGAAGCAAAAGGAGACTTTTTGAAAGGAAACACTAGTGTTTCTTAATTTTGCTATAAGTAAATAGAAACAATGTTTTAATCGTGTTAGTTGTTCAAAATTGAGTTCTCAACGACCTTAAAAGTAGAAATTTTTTGGGCGGAAATTCATATTGGATGTCCGGTTTGGATGAATTGCTCTTCTACCCTTTGCAGAGCCTGTCGTTCTGTCTGGATTAGGGCTTCTGTAAGAATATTCATTCACATCCACTCCTTCAACGGCAGAACTTTTATTTCTCTACCTGACGAATGACAGTAAAATGTAATCTGTCTAAAATGATTAAATTTGAAGCAATATAATTTAAAATGAATATAATTTAAAAAAACAATATAATTATAAAAGCAGCGAAGGGAATAGCTAAGTGGTTAGCGTACTGGACTCTCACGCGGAGGGCCCGGGTTAGAGCCCAGCTGTACTACACTTAGATTTTTTCTTCCTAGGAGCCTCTACAGGTCACTCTCTGGTTGTCTAACGAGAGAACACTATCCGGAGGCGGGCAGTGCGCTGAGAAGGCTCCGGGGGCCAATTACCATAATGTTGACGAGCCTTAAATTAAATTAAATATATATATATAATTGATATCTAAATATTAAAAAATAAGTTATAAAATTATTGATGTCCAACGTCATTTGTGCTAGCTTCTATTTAATCGATAGGTTATTTCAGAAATCCTTATTCGTAAAAATACATCAATAACTAGTAATAATCGTTACTAATTGGTTCAGTTAATTATCAGATACTAAACATTAGTTTAAGTGGTGTTTTGTAAAAATGTCAGTTATAATTAACAAACATCTATTCTTTGAGCTTTTCTTTATATTTATTTAAAATACGATTAGGTTATTTAAAAATTTAATTTTCTGACGTAGTAGAAAAACTTACTAAATGAAATGGAGGCAGCAATGATGTAAATGGTGAATGTCCCAAAGAGGACCATTTCAAACATTAGGAAATTTTGAGGTTAAATTCCTGAAGGAAATGGCAATAATAAAATACATCATCGATGATACTAATAATCGCGAAATTTAGTGGACAGTTAAATTACAGTAAAGTGATTAAATATGTATGGACGACCTTTCTGCTAAAATGGAGTTGGACTAGAATTTCACAGGCCTTCTCCCCTTCCATTTATTGATTGTTGAGATCTGTGGCCGCTAGAGTGGTAGTAGTTCGTTTGTGTTACTCTCTCACTGTACCATATTTGGTGGTTACATTGATACTCATTATACCGTTTATTGCCTTATGTAACCAGAGGCTATATTCCTGGCAATGTCTGCTGCTGGCTTTTATTAAAAATAAAACAATAACAAAAAGTAATGGTGGATTATTTAACTGTAGTTTTAGGTAGACAACAATACAGCATGGGGTATCAAATGTATCTCACATTTTTCTAAAAATGTCTGTCCTTCTTCCGACAGTAGCGCTACTTCCGAGTTCATATGTATGTAATAAATTCATTATGTAATAACATAAAAGCAAAAAATTGCACAAATGAAGCTCAAACATCATATTCCGGCCAGCATTGCAGCTGACACGTAGTTTCAGTCAAAAACTGAAAGTACCGGTAGAAGGATTGCAAAGAAAGCTTTTTCTTGTTTTTCACGAGTTTTTTGAAAATGGCTCTACTGATTTTCTTTAGACGTCACATACTAATTATACACATTTAGGCCTGGCGCTTTTATTATATATCTAACAGTTTTTTTGAAAAATTGAATTTTGGAAGATTCTAGGGAATTAAGCTTTCCTCTAAAGTGCCATTTCAATAAAATATACGGTTCTACCCTCTAAATAATATCAAGATTATTAGAAGTTGTTAGAATTCCCAATTTAAAGAGACTCGATTGATCAGATGTGCAACTTTACTGGCAGGCTTTTGAATTTTCTCGATGATTTTCTTGAATGCCGAGAAATATCGGCTGTTATGACTTTCTTAGAATGCCATATGGAAATATAAACTTATCACTTCCGGAAAACCTGATAAATTGGGATGGGGTATCTCTGAATTACATTTAACTTTAAATAGGTGAGCAAAGCGCTGACTTACAATGCAGTCTCGTGATCTTATCCTAAAAACCAACAAATATTATCCCCACCACCAAAACCTAATAATACTCGACAAAACATTTAAGAAAAAAAGTAGGTTTAAAGAAAATTTGTGAGAATGCATTAGGAGTATGAGTATTCACATGAGATGAATTTGTAATGTACTACTAACATATATCCATACGAGTGTTCGGGTTTTGTGACTATCAGCCGTTTTTACTGTTATATTATAAATAATACACTGATTTATTCGAAGCAATACATTTTCAAACGACCACTTTCTCTGTCCATCTCTCTCTCTCCAGAAAATGTCATTATGGTTGCCATTCATATAACAAAAAAAAAAAAAAGCAAAAATTGTTCATTTGAACAAAATTCGTCCAATAGAATATTGAGAAATGTAATCCAGAGAAAGCCATATAAAAAGTTTTCATTTTAGACGATTCCTTTGATAAATCTTATATAGGCACTCAAAAGTGTACATCAAAGAAACTAGAACAATATTCAGCTGACCAGTTTATTGTAAATAAACGTTTCTCTCCTAACACCATTTCCTTGCACTATATACCTCGTCAGATAAATATAAATAGTGAAGAAAAAAAAAATCAATTGAACTTTCATTTCATAACATCCTGTTGGTGAAAAGTTGTCAATATCCGGTCTATAGAAACACCCTATTATTCAATGATTTTTCTTAAGACAGTAACTATGAAATATTAAGCTAATATAGGAGTATTATCTATTGTAGGAATGGATTCTCAGAAGAATGGAATCCTAGTATATTGTAAACTTTTTACAATTTATTCATGGTTTAAAATAGAGCAATAGTGGTTTAATTTCTTTCTTAAATTTTTACGTTCCCTGATTTCTTTTACTTGAATTTTACAAACTGTGTCTAGGCTTGAACAAGCTATCTGAAAAGCAAGGAATCACAAGAAGTTCAAACTGGATAATTCCGTTTAAGTTTAAGATCAAGGTACCAAAGATCTAAATAGGATAAAAAATTCACTGAATGGAAGTATGACTCCGGAAGGTTTTGTTTTTTCGGTCTACGAGATTTTCTTTTTTAAATACACTCTTACGATTTAAATTAGGATTTTAAAATATATATATATGAATGTTGACGAGCCTTAATTATATCTATTATAAATTATATATAATATATAATAATATAGAGAGACGAGAGAGGCGAGAGGAGACGATGAGAGAGGAGAGAGAGCTATACATTATGCAATGGCAACCATTCTGTCAGGCATATAATATTAGGGTGGCATTTTTTTAAGATTCCAAATATGGAGAAAATTAAGCCACTAAAATTAAAAGAATTTAGAATGAGAAATTTGTACGGCAATGGCCAGAGGAGTTTTTAAAGAAAACAATTTCGTTGTTGCTCTACGTTTCGGGTACCATTGGTGCCCTTCTTCAGGAGCTCTGTAAAAATTTATTGAAGATAATACATTATTGTACAATTATAGTAGTGATGAAAAGTTCATAGATTTATAAAAAAAGAAGAAAGAAAAATTTAAATTAAACAAATATTACCAGAGGAAATTATAAAACAGAAGTGACAGTAAATTAAATAAAATGATATTGACAAAAAGATAAAATAAGACAGATAAAGATACCTTTAGGGTAGCAGAGGAGTGAACGTTGAGAAAGTTAAGACTGAAGTGAAGAGAGAGTATTTTTTAAAATTTAAAAAACTGTTAAAGGGTGGAAGGGATAAGAAAAATGTTTGTAGTGAGGCGCGGCAATTTCAAATTTGGAAGAACAAGTTACTGACGAGTATCTTTTCTTAGGGGTAGAAAAATATTGTTGTAAGTTGAAGTTATGATTTCTTTGTCTTTTTTATAATTGATATAATTCGGATGAAGGTGAATTTATAAGGATTGGGATAGAAGACGTTTTGAATGGTTGGGATAAGTGGTTAAAATGGAAGGGTTATTGAAATCGATGGTTGATTGAAAGTCAGAACATGTTTGGACAGAGCAGTGCTGTCAATTTTTTTGTTAATAATGTCTAGTTCGTGTTGGCTGAGTTTTTATTGTAAAAACTGTTTGGATTCACCTATGTACAAGCGTTGCAGTTGGGTGTAATACATTGAAGTTTGTATACCGTATGTGTACTGTTAACAAAAAAATTGACAGCACTACTCTCTCCAAACATGTTCTTACTCTCAATCATACCATCGATTTCAATAAATCTTCCATTTTAACCACTTACCCTAACCATTTAAAACATCTTCTATCCGAATCCTTACAAACTCACCTTCATCCGAAATTAATTTAAATTTTTCTTTCTTTTTTTATAAATCTATGAACTTTTCATTACTACTTAATTGTACAATAATGTATTATCTTCAATAAATTTTTACAGAGCTCCTGAAGAAGGGCACCAATGGTAGCCGAAACTTTGAGCAACAACGAAATTGTTTTCTTTAAAAACTACTTTGGTCATTACCGTACAAACTTCTCATTGTAATTTTAAGGCCTGACGATTTGAATACCATTTTTAAAGAATTTAGAATTACAGAAATTTTTTTTTTTTGGTGGGGAGTTGGACAAAGAAAAGTGTAGAAGAGAAAGGTATATTGACTGAAATATTAATTGAGAAAATACTGCAAGGATTTTACAGAAAAGTGTAGCTTGAATAGGTACGACCGACAGAACTTGATTAGTGTTGGTGATGGTGTTGTTTTGTTGAAGACTGAGACTTCAAAATTGAATGTTTTGAGCGTAGCTAGCCCTTATATTAATTATACTAGTGGAAAACGTGTCCTTCTTCTCCTTCCAATATCCTAAGGGTTTAAGGTACGCCCATAGTAATCTCTCCTAGCTTGACGTGAATTCGATTACTTGGCCTAGAGAGATGCGTTGTGTCTCATGTGACGTGGCGGATGTTGTAGCAGTTGGGCGGATCGTCATATGTTTTTTTGTTGAAGACAAGATATGCTGCCAGCAAACTCACAGATCTTTCCAATTTTTCTTCAACAGATCTGAATATTACACAGCAAAATTGAGTATAAAACTTTTGATTGCTCCAAATATGAATATATTAACTTCCTAAAACTCGTACACTAATGCATTCTAATTAAAAATTGACAAAATTTGACAGATTGTAGAAACTTTCCCATTAAATCGGAATTTGATGAATAAAAATATTGTTATAACCGTGTTCTGTGCAGTTTCAGTTTTCCTCCCCATCATCACAGTCTGGTTAATCAAGTTCGTGAAGAGAAGTTTGACTTCCACTCAAAATTTTTGTCTCACACTTTATGTGGAAACTTTATAAATGGAGCTTGCTTCGTAATATCAGAATCAAGCGGTAATAAGCACTCCTTCCATTACTATATTATATATTGATTCAAATATCTTTTGATTGCTGGCATCGGACAATATGCGGCAATAGACAATCACCATTAGAGATGCAATATTGTAGGATTTACAGGAAGTTGCAGTTCTGATATCTCGCATCAATTGTTAAAATTTTTATTCGCAAATATCCAGCTTCTTAATGATTTTCAGATCTATGAGAAATCTTCCCAAATAAAGAATACTTTGATCTCTGTATTTCAATCAAATATTAACATTAGAGATGCAATGGTTCAGAAATTTTTTATTCAAAATTTTCATTTCTTCCTTCCTTTTCATGTTCAAATTCTAACATTTTGACTCATTATATTTTTTTTTGAATAGTTGGTCAGATTTGTTTGGTTTGGTTAGCAAAGAAGAAGAATAACCGTTCTACAGATTTTCGGATAGTATTTATAATTGGTTACCAACTATTACTAAGAAGTTAATTATGTAATTCATTTTCAAGACTAAACAAAAATTGGTATTACCAAGATATAAAGTACAAAATATCTGGTGTTAAACACTCGCACGACTTTCTCTTACTCTAATTTTTTTCCTTTACTTTAAGGCGCGTCAACATCTGGTCATTGGCGCCCGAAGCCTTCTCAGTGCACTGCCGGCCTCCGGACAGTGTTCTCTCGTTACATCATACTCTAATTAATACAATTTAATCAAGAAATTTGATTTAAAATCGCAACGTTCTGGGCTGACCATAAAAATGATGGTGGCGATATATTATTTGTATTATAGGGCCATTTTTTATGTAACTAACAAAGCTTGTGTAAATTTAAATTAAATTAACTGACAGACCCCCTAAAACCCCTCTTTCCTTTAAACATTTTCATTGATTTTTACAACTGCACAATTTACATGCAACAAGTAAAATAGATAATGTGCGAATTATGTGTGCATTGGCAGAAGGCCGCGGCACACGACCTGATCTATGTGAACGACTGTCATCCAGCGATGGCAGCCTTAACAAACAATTAAGAATGGAGTCTCACAACTGTCTAAGCCAGCCGATTACGTAAGCAGATGATCGTGAGGCCTCGACGTTTCACTTGTTGTGATGGGCTAGAAGGGTTGAGAGCGCTGGGATAAGTGGATTTGAATGAGAGGATAGTTGGGAATGGAACTTTAGATAACGGTACTTGGCTATCGCAGAAACGAAGGGAATTTTTAAGTCGTTATGGATGGTGTGATTGGAAACGTAGAAGGGAGCATTGACTATAGTGCGAAGGATTTTAGACTGTAGGGACTGAATGCGGTAAAGGTTTGAATGTCTGGCTGTTCCATATAGTTCGATTCCGTAAGTCCAAATAGGGGCTAATAGAGAGTAATATAGTTGTCGTTTGTTATGTAATGTAAGTTTCGAACGTATGTCTAGAAGTTTTTTTAGTATTTTGTATCTGTTATTCAGTTCAGTTCTTTTTAGTCGAGTATGGGGATTCCAGGTTAGTCGTTTGTCAAGATTGAAACCAAGGTAACGAGCTTTTGTGACGGGAGGTAAAGGAATGTGGTTGAAATATATAGGAGGAAGGGTTTTTCGATTTAATGTGAAGACCATGTATAATTAGATTTGATTCACCTTTATTCTCCACTTTCGGATCCAGGGTTCGAGGATGTTGAGATGGGTTGAAGCTGACATGACGGGATCAGTATGAGAGGATAGGATGGCCGTATCGTCGGCGAACGTGAAAGTGACAGTATTAGAATGTAGTGGGAGATCAGCAGTATATACTGTGTAAAGAAGGGAAGCGATTATGTTTCCTTGTGGAACGCCAGCGTGAATAGGCAATATGGGAAAATGAGATTCCTTGGACTACCATGAAATGGCGATCGGCAAGATATGATTTGAGGATGAGATAATAAGTAGAATGAAGGATGCCCTTATGTTTCCACCCGGGTGCCAAACCCGATCAAACGCTTGAGAGATGTCCTGGAAGGCTCCCGAGCAGTATTGCTTCCGCTCAAGGGAGGTAGCGATGGTATCTACAACTCTGTTGCCTGGTGAATGGTAAAGTGATAACTGCCGAAACCGAATTGGTGATCAGGAATAATATTGAGTGGAGCTAATAGAGTATGGAGGCGGGAGAGAAGAAGTTTTTCAAAAATTTTTCCCAGTAATGGTAATAATGGGTCGATAAGAGGAAAGGGAATGAACGGGTTTGTAGGTTTGGAAAACATGCGGATTGAAGAAAATTTCCAAAGTATAGGGAAGTGAGTTGTTCTAAGTATGGCATTGTATAGGGTTGTTAGGAAAACGATGACCTTAGGTGGGAGCTGTAAAGGATGCGGGTGTTGATAAGATCATATCCAGGGCTTTTTTTAGGAGGAACATTGCGGATTATTTTCTGAACTTGTTTTGGTGTGAATGCTTTATGCGGGAGTGAAAGAGGAAGTGGGATGTCAAGTTCCTGGGTGATGTTGTTGCTGTGTTGAGGGTCCTCTATTTCAGGACCCCTCTAAAATCATTTTTTTCAGAAAAATGTTACAAATAAAAGTGATACTTTCTATAGCAAGCATTTCAAGTTTAAATATAATCGTTGTAACCATTTTCAAGTAAATTCCAAAATACTCAAATACCTATTCTGTGAAATTGCTCTTTTGGTTAACCGAATTTCTTCAATGCTTTTAATGTGTATAATATTATATAGGTGGTAAAAATATATATTATACTATAGTGGTAGTTTAGACGAAAGCTTTAACGCAACTGTTCTCCGAAAGCCTTCGGGAAAATAGATTTATGTGTGTACCTAGATAGTATAAGCATAAGGAAAATCTTTGAACCACTTACTAGGAGTAATTGACATTTGTAAAATATGTAATATTTTGTTAAATCGGATAAAATTGAAAAATGTTTACGTTTGGCCGCCTGCAGATCTGACTACCCGGTTGCCTGGCTCAGTGGGGACACAATGTCCTTGCTGACCTTGACTGCGATGTTTACTTTTCAAAAGTTACCGTCTGACAGAAGCGTCCAAAACTGTGCGTTGTTCTACGATCTTTCTCCAAAAAAAAAAAAAAAAATCACAATGCAAAGTATATATATATTTAGAGCAATGAAAAGTCTGAATAATAAGTTCCAAAAAAATCTGCGGTTTTTCTTGTACAAGAACAGCAAGCACACAAACGGAAAAAGTGAGAATAAATCGAGACGGATATTTTCGTGTTATTTCTCAATTTTTGATTTTAAAATTATAAATAATAAATATATTTATGTTAAAAATCAAAATTTAAAAAAAAATCGCCAGATAATTCCGCAAAGATTATAAACTTGTAAAACAATTAGTAAGACCGATTAAAAACCAGCAGTTTATCTCAAAAGTTACTTTCTTGAGGAAATTTATTCATTTCTTATTTGATTTTTTTTTTTTATTCCGAGAAAAGCCCACTTTTCCCCATGAAGCTGTTAGTATAATGGACTACATTTTACTGGATCTCTCCATTTTCTCTTTATCTTTTTTACATTTTTCCTTCTTTTTTTTTTGTCTTCCCAATAATTTTTATTTGAAAACTCTTCACCATTTTGTCTTCTTTACCACTTTTTATTTAAGGGAAAATTAGCTTTAAATGGTTAGTAGCTAATTATGTAATTCAAACTTAGCAAATATATCATCTAAATATTGAAGTTAATTTGATCATAATGGCCAGGATTTGTTGCCGTTATTTGTTGTTTGTCCGTTTGTAAGCTTTCAATAATACCTCTAAACATAATAATCCAGTTAAAGCTCTTTGGCGATTTGTCGTTTTTAGTTAGGTTCACACACACATAAAACAAATTACCACATAACACGCAGTCAGACATTCTTCATTCATTTTTACCTTCCCTTCCTACTAATTGTACAGGAAGTATTGCGATCGTGCTAGAACATCGAAATTGTGTGTCCACCGAAAATACATGTTTTGGGGTTCCCTGAATACGAAAAAAATGTTTCCGAATGGTCTGTGAGTATATGTGTGTGTGTGTGTGTATGGATGTGTGTTGACGGAAAATCTCAAAAACGAAAACTCGTAGGAAGCTCAAACTTGGTATTCCGTTTAGGCACTGCCACCACATTACACACCAAGTTTTTAGGTAAAATCCATCAACCGGAAGTGCGACATTACTAATTTTTTTTTCAGTTTTTCATGATTTTCTCAAGAACGGCTCCAACGATTTTCTTTAAACTTCGTATATTACACCACACATAAGTCACCTATCACTTTTATTTGGAAAATTTTTGTGGTTCTGGGGGAACAGTAGTGTTATGCTTTCCTCTAGCACCACTACAGTATAATATATGGCTTTACCACATACATAATATAAATACACATTAGAAGCATTGACAGAATTCCAAATTTAAAGAAAACCGGTTAAAAACCGGAAGTGCCACTTTATAGAATAGTTTTGAGTTTTTGGGAATTTATCGAAACCGGTTACAACGATTTTCTTTAAACATGGAATGCTTGCTGATATGAATACGAGTAAAGACGTAAATCTTTTATTTGAAACATTTTTCTGAAAAAATTGTTTTTAGAGGGGTATCGGGGGTCTGGCAGTTAGTTTAAATTTAAATTTGCATTTATGGGACCACAAACCGTGTACTTTCGGTAAAAACTCAGTTTCGAAAATCTGGTGCGATCGCAATACTTCCTCATAATAGGGGGGTAAGGGAGTAATACAATATGTATTAACTTTAAAAGAAAGAATCTAAAACATCAAAACAACAACAAAAATAAGCTAAAAAGAAAGAGCTAAAAGAAAATGAAAAATAGGTAGAGATACACTTGACTTGTATAGGAATAATACTGGACAGGTGTAAAAGTACTTAGCAGTGTCAAACCATATCTATTGTAATATATTACTAACAGTAACTTTGTCAGCACCCCTCCCATGTTGTCATGGTACCGGACTTTCAATTCAATAAATCTTAGAAAAAATAAATGTTGAATATTTTTCAAGTTTTTCTCTTTTGTATATTGTGTATTCAGAGTTAGTATTGATTTTAAAAGATATAAAAATATATATATAATAAAAATATATTCAGGTATGAAAATTTCACAACTATTTAATTGCCATTAGTATTAGTTGGAGGAACCGTATTAAGCATTCTACAGGCACACTAGAGGAAAGCCTTGAGTCAAATTCCCAAACAGATGTTATTTAATGTAAGTTTCGAACGTTTGTCTAGAAGTTTTTTTAGTAGTTTGTATGTGTTATTCAGTTCAGTTCTTTTTAGTCGAGTATGGGGATTCCAGGTTAGTCGTTTGTCATGATTGAGACCAAGATAACGAGCTTCTGTGACGGGAGGTAAAGGAATGTGGTTGAAATATATAGGAGGAAGGATTTTTCGTTTAAATGTGAAGACTACGTAATTAGATTTGAGTTGATTCACCTTTATTCTGCACTTTCGGAGATGGGATTGAAGATGTCTAGCTGACATGACGGGGTCATTATGAGGGGATAGGATGGCCGTATCGTCGGCGAAGGTGTCAGTATCAGAATGCAGTGTGAGGTCAGCAGTATATACTGTGTAAAGAATGGTAGCGAGTATGCTTCCTTGTGGAACGCCAGCGTGAATAGGAAATATGGGAGAAAATGAGGTTCCTTGGACTACCATGAAACGGCGATCGGCAAGATATGATTTGAGGATGAGATAATAAGTAAAAGAAAGGATGCCCTTAAGTTTCCACAATAAACCCGGGTGCTATACCCGAACAAACGCTTGAGAGATGTCCTGGAAGGCTCCCGAGCATATTGCTTCCGCTCACTGGAGGTAGCGATGGTATCTACAACTCTGTGCCTGGTGAATGTTAGTGCCTGGGAGTGATAACTGCGGAAACCGAAGTGTGATCAGGAATAATATAGAGTGGATCTAATAGAGTATGGAGGCGGAATAGAAGAAGTTTTTCAAAATTTTTTCCCTTTAATGGAATAAACTAATTGGTCGATAAGAGGTGGGGGAATGAACGGGTTTGTTAGGTTTGGAAATCATGCGGATTGAAGAAAATTTCCAAAGTATAGGGAAGTGAGTAGTTAGGTATGGCATTGTAGGGATGTTAGGAAAACGATGGCCTTAGGTGGGAGCTGTAAGAGGATGCGGGTGCTGAGTTCAATGCGCGTATTAGGAGAACAATGATTTCTTCTAATAAGAAAGAAAAATATTTGCTACTATTAGGTATGTGAAAGTATCCCAGAAAAGAAAAACTGGCAGGGAAAACCTCCCTGATATTTCGACAAGAAGGTTTCGTCAAATAACATTAAATAAAGAAGACCAAGCCACTATCGGAATCGAACCCACAGTACCACAATACATCTAAGCATTGCGGTCGGCGCCTCTAGCCACTCGGCTATCGTGGCGCCTTAAATGTTTACTAGAATTTTTCAGTTTCCAAGAAAATCGGCTGAGAAGTCGCGACTTTTCTCGGGAACGACTCCAACGATTTTTATCATTACTCTTGGCAAGCAAACTAAACATAAATAAATGTCATTGTTTTTTTTGGAAACATTTTTAGACACGATGGATTTTAGCGCGTAAGTTTGCTTTTCTTAAGGCCAATTGGACAAGGATTCTTGTCATCCTTGCAGGGATCCCTGGCTAAAGAATGCCCAATAACACATTAAAAACCCAATACTCACACAGTACACATAGAGCATGCGAAGAAGTTGATGTGTGCAAGTACTTGTCTTAACATGCTTAGCATATTCTGGCTCATCACCACATCATTCTTAAACACATTTTAATTACCGATTGATATACTCATATTATGACTCACTGGCACTAGATGGGACCATGATAATTCTTTTAGGCCGAATGCCTTTACAGCCATTCTCATATCTAATGCCTTCACATATCTACCATCTAGAGTTAACATTAAATTGCTAGGTGCTGACAGAGGGCGCGTAATCCAACATAGTTGATGCCTTACAACTCAACAAGTGTAATATTCATGGGAAAAAGTATAATTCCACTATTACTTTTATACGTAACATTAAGGCTGAAACTAGTTTAGCCAAAACTAGTCAAGGTTATTAATTTAAAGAATATTTATCAATTATAATTGAAATAGTTGCAGTAAGAGAGAGTCGTGTGACTGTTTCACACGTGATTTTTCATTTGTGAATATTACTGCTAATATACAGGGAAATTGATACCTGTTTGCACAACTTATTTATAAATACCAGTTTTGCTTACTTAATTTTGAAAAACCTCACACACACAATTACTTCCTTCTTTCTATTAAATGAACAGTAAATGAATATAAAGCCCTAGAATATCAAGTTTTTCATTAATTAGGAGGAACAATACAGTTGTTTAAATGCCTAAGCATTAAGTCCCGTCTCCGTTATAGGCATTTCCAGTGAGCACCCTTTTTAATTAAAAGAGATCATTTTGCGTAGGACGCTAATTAGAACAGCTGATAATCGCATTTCACTAACACACGAAGATCGTTAATTATGTCTAAAGTTAAGCCAAATCCTTTGTAAAGACAGTCTTTTAAATTAATGTTAAAAAGTAAGATAGAATGTCAGGTATGGTGTTCCGTTTCTACTTGATTAAAACTTTTATTTCTTTCTTCATTCTTTGTTTAATTCGATTTTATACGTATGCGACTATAGTTTCGGTTTCACTGGAATTATTATTATTATTATTCAAGGATTATAAGCGAAACTCTACGCTATCCAAAGCCTCCCTGGGCCCATATATCTACCCCAACAGAATAACAACTACTGGGTCTGAGTCCAGGCCCGGGTTTTACCCATCTAAGTTTTACCACAGTCCGAACAATCGGAGCAGAACCTTAAAATGACATAACTTAAGATCTTCTACCGATATCCTGCTCCGGCCAAAGGTCCTAAACCTAATCTCCTCACAGCCCAAACAATCCGTCATGAGGTGTATGGGTGTTTCCTCCTCCGTCTCACAGATTCTACAAAAGGGGTCAGGCGTGCGCCTCATTGTTTAGAGATGTCTTCTTAAGCCACAATGCCCAGTGAGGAAGCCAACTAGATGCCTGAGAGAGGTCCGTGAAAGACACAGGACCCCTTCAGTCAAAGCCCCGCCCGGACCCCCAATGAGCATCTTAGTATGCCGACAACCTACTGAGTGCTCTGAGGCCATCCATGTCTGGAAGACTGACAGATATGTGCCAAAAGACACACCAACAGCAGGGTCGGGACCAATGAAAGGGAGAGAGGCTCCTAATTTGGCAAACCTATCCACCTCTTCATTACCAAAAATTCTCACGTGACCTGGAACCCAGACTAGAAGCACATCCTTCAGAGAAGAAAGCTCTTACAGTCTTTTAGCATTCTAACACCAATTTCAGCGTAATTAAATAATAGGGAATATAAAACAATAGTGTTAATTTGAAATATAAATTCATTTATTGTACTGAAGTAGTACTTTAAAGGAAAGCATGACGCTATTGTTCCCCCCAGAACCCTTAAAAAATAAATTTTTCCGGGAAAATACTTCAAATAAACGTGTTAGGTATAAATGTGTGAAGATGGTATACAAAGTGTAGCACAGTTATTGAAAATTAAGAAACAAAAGACAGGAAATGGAATTGTTTATACCAATTTGAACTACTAAAATCAATCTTTAATTGAACAAATTTGTGTATTAGTGGGTTAGCAAATAAAATACAATGAAATATTTACAGCATTGAAAGAAAGAAAAGATGATGCGCAATCAAGCAGTCCGTTGTTCTTGTCCCCCAGCTGACGATTGAGGTATGAAAATGTCGAAGAAAGTCCGGAGAATAGAAGAATGCTGAACAGTAGAGTGATTGCCTTGTCACTGGGAGGTAAGGCTAGAATGCGATTAATTTTCTTCGTCAATGTCGTGCACATTATACCTTTAGAAGATTATGGCCACAAAATTGACGCTAATCTCGTCAATGATTCCAGGCGTACTACAGCAGAAAGAGCACAATAGCCACGGTGTATTGGGGCGTTGGTGACTGGGCCAAAGCTGATTCGTTGCCGACCGTTCGCCTCTTATTTGGGTGTCATACCGGAAGACAGGCGCTGTATCTGGGAAGATAGGAGCTGTCAAGCGATAGAAGATGACTTATTTAAACAAAATTAAATGCTACCCTTAACAGGAAGTAAAACACAATTAAAAATAAATTAACCTTTCAAAATATTCATAAACACAAAACCTAAGTTTAAAGAAAATTGTTGGAACCGTTTCCGGGAAAATCACGAAAAACGGAAAAACCATTCAGTAAAGTCACACTTTCAGTTGATAGATTTTGCCCGAAATCTTCGTGTCTGATGCGTTGGTAGTGCCTAAATGGAATAATAAATTTGAGCATACTACGCCTTTCATTTTTGAGATTTTCTGTCAATACAAACACACCCACAGACCATCCTCTCAAAGCATTTTTTCCGTATTCAGAGAACCCCAAAACATGAATTTCCGAGGAAAATTCATTTCCGAAAATCTGGCATGATAGCAATACTTCCTAATTTCTAGCATTAAGAGAAAGTAATATAAAATTAAATATTAAATCAAGAATTATTTTTGGTAAAGAAAATCGTGATAAACAAGTGATAAGCATGGAAAAAAAACTTGATATTTTCATGAAATAACTGGGACAGCTTGCAGTTATATTCATCAAGATGTAATACGTACCGTGCTACTTGTGTTTTGTATTTAATTACATATATTTTATTTTTGGTTTGTTAGGTTATGCCCAATGAGATACATACGAGAAAGCCCTTTCTACTTCACCTCTTGTCTGGAGTTCTAGGATTCTAAAGTGGACAAAAGTGCAAGATATGCCTGTAATGAAATCTTTTAATCCTATTCTAAAGTTTTAAAGAGGTTTTAAAAGGAATTCTAAAACCTTTAAAGAGAGATCGGATTTTCTTTCATAAAATTGCTACTGAAAATTGAGAATAGTGGCAGAAAAATCCATTTAGGAAAAATGAAATTGCCTTGTTTAAACAATTTTATTATTGGAAGGGGAGAAAATAGAAATATAATTTTTTCCTTTCTTTTCCCTTAATCATATCAGTCTCATGAGTTTATTAAAAACAGAAATGTCTACTTTCTCTTACAGCAAGTGTTGCGATCGTGTCAGATTTTGCAAAATTCATTTGTAATTATAGTTGTTCAACGTTATTGACGCTCTTTATTGAACTAAATGCAATCCCTACAAGTATTACCTGCTGTTGTAGGTGCTAAACGCATTGATACATTCATTGTGCCTGTATTACGTTAAAGCAGCTTAGTAAAAGTTTCATGAAAAACACTTGGGTTTCCGGGATGAGACGGCGTCAATGGTCTACTTTCTAGATACCGACATTTTGTCGATATTGCAATAAGCTTGATCAGGATCGTTCACGTTGCTTCGATGTAATAAAATTCTTAAAATTTCACTTCTGCTCTTAAAATCCTTGGTTGCGATTGCAGTCTCTTCCGCCTTGGGTATTTAGCTTAACTACATATCTGTGCATTGCCGGAAGTAGGGAGTGTATATGGATTGAAGCATTCTAAAGCATATTTTGTCATCTATTTCTACTTTTGCAGATGTTTTGCGTTCTGTAGAATACTCACATTATTCCTATTCGTTTTATGTATTCCCTATTCGGCGGCCGGTACCGCAACCTAGCATAATATAAATCTTTCGGTAAAGGAAATGAAATAATCTCAAAAAATAATGTGTATAAATAAACTATTTTTAGATAATATGTTAATGTGATAATAGTACTAAGCTAATTTTTATGTTTCCGCGGCCAATTTCATAAAAAAACACTTGGGTTTCCGGGTTGCGTCAATGATTTTGCTAGATACCTATGTTTTGCCCATGTTGCAATGAGCCCCTTCAGAATCGTTACAACCTAAAAGCAAATGGAGCAATGAAACTCGATAAAAAAAAAAAAAAAACCTAGTGAACCTTGTTGAAACAATCCTGAAGAAGCTCATTGCAATATGCACAAAACGTCTATTTCTAGCAAACCACTGACGCGATCGCAACCCGGAAATTCAAGTGTTTTCCTGAAAATGGCCGCGGAAAACTAAAAAGTTTCTTGTTTACATAAGTTTTGTATTAAAAGCAATATGAGAAAGTCGTGTGAATGTTTCGCACCAGTTTTTATCATTTATTTATTTAAAATATTAATCATTTGAAAAGAATTTTGATTCTAATAATAAATACTTAGCAATAACACTTGGCAATGGTGATTATAAAAAATAATTTCACTCCATTCAGTTTACGATAACAATGCGGTGAAATAAAATTAATATATGCTCCAGATATTATTTTCAATAATATAAAAAATCTGACATAATTTAATTGAAATGAAAAACAATAAAGAAAAGTTGGAAAAGATGAGTAGCAAGCGAGTGGCAATTTTCCATGTATTTCGACAAAAAAGAAAAGCAGCTGGAAAAAAGGAAAACTCATTTTTTTATTTTTTTTTTATTCATTAAATTACTCGTTAAATAATTCAAACAAATTTATTCCTTGAAAATTTCTTTTTCCTTCATTATTCATTGAATTTTATAAAAGGGGGGAGGAGAAAGGACGTTCGTGTTTTTCACATCAAAAACTGGAGATATATTTCAGATCTAATCTTTCGTTACCATAACAACACGCTCCTTTTATACCATAAAATTAGTATACCGTCCCTTTTTACATTGAATTATTAAAATTTTTTATTTTTAAAGGAGCAAGAAATGTAACACTCATCACCTGGGAATTTAAATTATTCTGTATTCATTTATTTTCACTTCTTTTTGAGTAATTTATTATTTTTTTTCTACAACAGCTGAATAATATGACAATTATTCAACTGAAATGAGTGGATATAAAATTGTATTTTTAAACTCTAAAGATTAAAAACGATTTTTAATGTCAACACAGTTGTCACCTCTAAATTAAACAAATTTCAATGTTTGGATGAAATTGTTAAAAATATATTAATAATTTAAAATTAAAATAGAAGTTCTAAGGTTAAATTAAAATAAGTTTATGATTTTTTTGTTGTAGTAGTTTCATGCTTCATTTTATTTGCTTTCTGCCGGGTTTCGGATTCTCATTGATCGTCAGAGAAAAGCTATCAAGTCGTGTAGAGAATAGCCTTCAAAATTATGTTTCTATCATGCACCGCGCTGGTAGATTGTATATGGAAGGTTATACATAGTTATAATGTTTGCATTTGTATAATACCAACAATTTTTAACAAATATCAGGACAAGACACAGTGTACATCTACGCTACATAGCACATTATTAATTGATTCAATTGTAATTACATGTCATTCAATATGACAACAATATTTAATTTCTAATTACAATTTATACTCCATCCTTTTTGTTATTAAACACGTATACACATAATATTATAAATATATATCCTCCCACATATAATCAACCAGTGTGTTGCATGATAGAAACATAAATTTGTAGTCCACTTTCTGCACGAACTTGATGGAAAATGGAAGATGGAAAACAGGTCAGAAAGCTACAGAATGAAGCATGGCTACTACGGAATCGTAGAGTTATCCAGTATTTCTCAAATTAAAAATATATTTTAATATTTGAAAATAAATTTAATAACATTAATTAAATATCAGAAAACATAATATAATTTTAGCAAACAGACTACGTTCTATAACAAACTGAAATCAACTGGTTGAAGACATAAACTAATTAATTAGAATTCAACACAAATGCTAGTATTGTTTCACGCAAGTATAAATTAACGATAAAAATTATTTAATGAATGGCGTTTAATTTGATAATTAGATCATTATTTAATTAATGTTAAATGCGCGTGCTTTACGTAATAATTAACAATAGAGTTTCCTGTAAAAATGGGCCTATTTGTTTTTAATTTATTAAAACAACTTGGTGTTGTTTTTTTTTGTTTTTTTTTTACTTTCTGTTAAAGAGATTTACAGATTCCGTGATTATGTTCAATTTTTCCAAAGCCATTTTCTTCAAACTTGGAATTCTAACCAATGTTTTCAATTGTACCTTATTATTAATGTTATATTAAATAGATGGCAATCCATTGCATTGACTTGGCATCTTAAAGAAAAGACACGGAATTTTTTTCAAGTAATGATGAAAGTCTTTGCAATCGAGAAAAACTTGAAAAAAAAGAAGAAAAATACTTGGCGAAGTTACTTTTTCGGTTTAAGGATTTTGATCGATCCGATCACCATCTGATTCGATGGAGTTTACTTAAACGGAATGCTCTCTAGTTTAAGCTTGCGGCGATATTTTGTTGTTGATATATTTTGATTCCAAAGATATTTTAATTCTCAAAACATGCACTCCCCCTTAAAGCAGCAGGAAAAAATGAAAATTAAGAAAGGAGAACTAATTGTCCATTTGACAAGAAAGTAAAACACACTCGAGCTCAGGTTAGCCAAGCCAATTCAAGCGCAAGCGAATATACCAACTGAACGAGAAAACTTTGCCCTAATGTTAAATATTATATTGTTCCACAATGTTTAAAACTATTTAAAATAGGATTTAAAAAAAGAAATAAAACCTTTAAGAGAACATTGTCCATTGAAAAGTGGAACGTTATCTTCAGAAAGGTTTTGGAACATTAGGTTAAACTTTTAAGGTTAAAAATTTGATGTCTATTAAACAACACAATTAATTTTGCTTTGAATTTTGTAGAACGTAAAATCATAATTAGTATTTTCTAATAATATTTCAGAGGGAACAGGAAGTTCCCCCAAAATTCTCCAGAAAATCGTTTTTTCCTTAGAAAAAATTCAAATAAAATTAAGAGGTTTTTAAATATGAAATTAGTATGCGTGATTTAAAGAAATCAGTTGCAATCGTTTAAGAAGAAAAATTGCGTTAGCAGAAAAAAAAATCTGTACTCCCCCTAGAAACTTCCTGTCCTAAATCTTGATCGCGGTTCCTAAACCGAATTTGAGTTCAGAAGTTTAAGTTTCCTGCGATTTTGCCCAAATATATATACATGGACACTACACACACAAATCATTCGTCAACAAATTATGTCGACGGGATATGTGGTAGTTATTATTATTTTTTTTTGGAAATTTATTCAGCAACTCTTTTCTCTCTTCAATAATTCCTTTTTCTCTTCATCCATTTATATCGGAAATATATCTGTTTCTCAATGTATGTGCGCCACGATTTGACCAACCTACTATACAAAACTATCACGGCTGAAGCTCAGACGCATAGCATTTTGACGTATCCCGCCTAGTTACGGTCTTTGGCATAGTTTATTTGCACTAAAGTATTGCAGTATTTATACGTTATGTCGGTTTTCATCTCTTCACCAGAGTTTTGCTTAAGATACCAAATAAACTTCAATATTTTGATTAGTGATCTCTGATATTCGATTATTTCTGCCACAAGAAATAAGATTAATGAAGTATCTATTAAAATAAAAAACACGGTAAGGAAAAGAGGTCGCGAAAAACTTGCACAAATTTAGTTCAATTGCGTGTGCCATGGATGCTGCTGAAATCGAAGCGTTCATGACGCAACAAAAAGTATCTAGTTAAGGTATTTGTTATTTTTTCTGTTTATTTTTCATCGACGAATGTAATTCTACCACTACGGAATGACACCGCTAAGAGCGTAATTAAATTAAAACAAATAGACGTAATTAACAATCTAATGCGAAAATAAATTCCTTACTTATATTTACCCTGGCCTGAGGGCGCATAGTTCTAAAACAAACATTTTTTTTTTCTTCTTTAAGAAACCAGCCAAGAAATGTGAACTATTTCAAACAAGGATCAAAGACGTTTCTTTGTGTTCTTCTAAAAGTAATTACCCTAGCTTGGCTAATAGCTATAATATTATATACCAGAGATTTTTTTTAAATGCGACCACAATGTTTAGATCAAAATATTAAGCAGTGTGCAACTTCAGAACAATCCGTTTGGATTCTACCATTTTTATAATATAACATAACTAACTGAAATTCCAAATTTAAACAAAATCGGCATATTAGTAGCGGATCTTTTATTGCTTTCGGAGATATTCAGATTTTTACCTGAAATGCTAACTCTGCACATATATTAACTAGTGCATACATTATTAAACACTTATTTTGGAGAGGAGAGAAATCTATGACTCAACGCTTGCCTCCAAACTTCCATATTTGCTGGGATTGTTAGAGATATAAAAATTGAAATGATGAGCTTGTTTAACAGCAGATATATTGGTTTTCTCAGCATTTCCTTGAAAACTATTGAAAATAAACTTATATTGCTTATTTACACGGAAATGAAAATTATATTTATTTTCGAATTCACGCTATTTAAAATAAAAATTAAATAAAAAATAGAAAAATGACGCTGCAGGGGGAAATCTCTTTATAATGGAGCGCCTTCTGACACCGTAACTCTTAACTCTCTTTTTTTTTTAAAAAAATCAAAAAGAAAATTACTTGTCAAAAAATAAACACATTTTAGTAAAGTGTAAATTTACGTTTTGTTTGTTCCGTCCAGATTTATAATCTACTCAAACGAAATAATAAGTGGAGTTTTTTGTTTTGTTTTTTTTACTTTTTTGCTGTAATCAAATAATTATAAACAGGACAACAAAAAAATATTTCTCGTAATATTATTCAATATAAAAATACGAGAGGAACTTTTCTTACATCCTTACTCTCTACAAAAGAAGACAGCATTTGAGTTTTGTACAATAAATAGTGAATTTTATGTAAATTCGTAAAAGATAATTCTTTTTGTATATATGGCGTGAACTTTATCGGCTCGTGTGAAAGGATTAATTAGAAAAAAAAAATCTATAACAACTTCAAAATGATTGGAAAAGATAAAACTTTAAATAAATGTTTATCGCTTAAAAATTGAATAAGAGAATGTAGAGCGCGATCGTGGTGTCAAATTTTGGAAATGGAGCTTGAATTCTTAAGGTTAACTGAGCACGATAAAGTTTTTTTTTTCAGAAATTGGTCTGCATTTAGATATGTCTGTCTGTGAGTCTGTGTGTAAATTTGTGTTTGACGATCTAGTAGTTTTATCAGGTACATTTTATATGGAGAAAATTCATTTTAGGAGAGTTTTTTGGGAAGGAGGGGGAGTTAAGACGCTTAGCCTCCTCTCATAAACTGCCATTTCAGAGTATTGTATAATACATTCACTAATAAATGTGGAGAATAACTAAATATTCATTAATAATTTCAACCTTTAAAGCAAATTTGTTATCAATTTGGAGAGAATTACTTCAGAAATTGAAAATCGTGTGATTGTAATACAATAATTTGTTTTTGATTCAATATGTTAGATATTGTTAATTGTTAGATATTGTTAAAAATAAAGTGTAAGTAATAATTAGAAACAATTCTTTGAAATTTCGCTGTATAAATTACTTTATTTATAAATAAAGATTTTTTTGCATTTTATTTTACAATGCTATTTTTACTTCTTTTTTTTTAATACCAGCATTCATTATTTTTAATATTTATTTGGTTTTCTCGTAATTTTTTGGTTTTAAATATTTGCCAATTTTTTGGAATTAGAAAAAAAAATTAATTATATATTTTTTTAATTTAGTTAAAAAATAAATAAAATATAAAGTTAAATAAATTAAAGGAAAAAATAAAATAGATGCACTTACTTATATGAATAGTAAATAAGAAGAGTAAACAGTGGCGTAGTAATAGCGCTGTAGGGCGTAAGGGTTGTAACTGAAGGGGTGAGAAAGAGAGACGGTTGCCTGCCCTGGGAGAGTGTAGTATGCTGCGCATGCGTGGCGACCCCTTCCCCCCCACTTTACCTGTGTGTGAACACTCGCAGCAACAGGTTCTCCTGGACACCTCTGTTTACAACCCTCTCCGTTGTTCAGTGTAGCACCAACCACCCAACCAACCAACCACCCAACAACTACCACCCACTCACTACTACTACTATTACTAATAATAATACTACTACCACTACCACATAGATATACAGCCACCACCATGGTCACCATCGATATGTACCTTTGTGTGTTCGTGGAATGCTGTACCCATTCTACTCACTCCTTGCACACAGTTAGGGGTGGTGGGGTACTACACAAGTGGAAAAAGACGATAATACTTGGTAGTGCTCACGTATATATATTTCTTTAAATAAACATGGCAAATACATTATTTACTCTTACCATATATATAATTATTTCGTATATTTGTAAATTTCACTTTCATTTATTGATTGCAAGAGGATGTATTGTGATCGTGTCAAATTTTCGATGAGTTTTCACTGGATTGTAAGTTTGTTGAGCCCCTGAATAAGGCGAAAGAAAAACAGGTGCTGATTGAGGAAATTAAGGCTGACCACTTAGTTGATATCTCAACTGGCAGATGGTTCCTTGGTTTCATTTTGACAGCCACTTCCAAATTGTTATACCGAACAAAAGCGAATGTATTTATCCATGATAAATTACCTAGAAAGATATAGCTCAATATGGAATTTAGAGATAAATTTACAGAAATCAAAGGTTATCGTCTTTAGAAATGGAGGCAAATCAGCCAAGGCAGAGCAGTGGTACTTTAAAAAACAAAAATAGATGTGGTTAAAAATTACAAATATTTGGGCTTAACATTAACTCCAAATCTGTCGCTAGAAAAGCACATTAAAGAGAAATCAGGTAAAGCAAAATTTGCTTTAAATTCATTAAATAGATCAATAAAGATATTTCTTTGTTCTTCAAATTAAATAATTATAATGCAGTATCATGATCTATTCTTTGCAATGGGGCACAGATTTGGGGTTATCAAATGTACATACAAGGAACTGAAACCCCTGATTTCGTAATTTATCTAGAAACTAATCTCCTGCCCACCTTTCTGCATACTTTTAAACTGCATTTAACTATATAAATAAATGTTTAAATCTGCCATCAAATAGATACCCTAACTTTTTTTACTAAAAAAAGTGACTGAAAAAAAAAAGATTTTGTAATTGAACAATTGTTAAACGAAAAGATGAATTTCGATACAGAAAAAAAATCAATAGATTATGCTGTAAACAGAATTTTGCAAGCCCACAAGCACACTCTATACAAACATTTGGAGAGTGGCAGTAAAATTGCTTTATTAATAGCAAACTGGGATCAGACTCCGTAAGTATTTTGATAAACGTGAGAGGGGAGTTGCTGGCACTGAATAAGTTCTGTTACAACAAAGATATACATTTGTGTTCGATGTGTAACTTGATGGAAGAAGAATACATGCAGCATTTTGGTTGTATATGTCCTGTATTAAAAGAATTCCGCCAGATGTGCTTCAACACAATAACAAAGGCTCGACAAGCTTATTAAAGCTCTTAAATGGTAAAGAATGGTCTAAATTAATCTCATATATCAAATTAGCCTGGAATTATAGATAGTTTCTAATAAAAGAGTCTAATTATTGATAATTATTAAAAATGTCCAATTATTTTTTTCTATTTACTTTTAAAATAATTTGTTTATTGCATATTCCAATTTAGATTGTATCCTTTATTAAGTATAAGTTGAAACTAATTCATTCTGTTAATAAAGAGTCAATATGTTTATTCTTGAATAACTTACAACTAAAATTTTTATTTGATCTAAGGTTTATCTTTCTTTCTGCGTATAACTCTCACTCCCTTTTTACTGAGTTTCATTTAGAGTAGTGAATATTTGGTTTTGATTCTAGCTTTTGCTTATTTCAGTTTTTATATTTAATTTCACCTCTAACGGTCCAAACCCGTGAGTACGTCTGTTTGTTAACTATTTGTAAAAATTAACATGTACTTAAGTCGTAAAAAAGACAAATTATTATTATTATCGGAAGCGAATGGAATAATGACCACCCTCTGCTCGGTAATTCGGTTTGGTTTATGGGCGGCTCAAAGATTCTGAGAGGGGTCAGAGCTGGGATGTAAGAAGACAGGCTTAAAGGCAAGATCAAGGCCAGACTGGGGAAATATGCCAAGGACTTTCGGGCCGAAGTAGTGGCGTTACAACTTTGCGCTAATGAGATTCCAAGGCAAGGATTGGAAAGAAGGAGGGGGGGCCATCTACTCCGATTTCAAGATCATAGACAGCTAGAAATATTACAGAAAGATTAAATTTTATAGAACCAGATAAGCATTTCAAAGACAAGGCTAACAGAATTGTGGGGCAGACCTCATCCCACACAACAACCTTCTCATCCTTAAATCCTCAAATTTTGAAAAATTGTAAATGTCCTTCATTATGGCAAAAAAGAAGACTAGTTTTCCTTAAAATAATTTTTTTTTTTTTAATTTAAGGCGCGTCAACATCTATGGTCATTGGCACCCGAAGCCTTCTCGGTGCACTGTGGGCCTCCAGACAGTTACGGACAACACTGTCCATCACCAGACAGTGAGCTGTAAAGGTTCCTAGGAAGGAAAAAACTAAGGGTAGCACAGCTGGATTCGAATCTGAGTCTTCCACGTGAGAGTCCAGCACGCCAAAGTTAGCTATTCCCTTCCCTTTAAATAATTTTTTGTTAAAGAATAAAAATTTAATTATTGAACATCCAGAACATCCTGCATACTCAATTGTTACCTCCTTTTAAGAGCCTCCGCGCGTAGACTAGTGGCCAGCGCACTCATTTTGGTGCGAGAAGTCAGGTTTTGATACCACCCAGTTAAGGCTCAAACGGTTCGTAGGGATAAATGGTACAATCAGTATTGGCAGTGAAGGACAGAATAACGGTAATGGACACGTGCCCTGACTTCTTCCTGACTGACTCTTCTTGGGCCGATTATATCAATTATCTTTTCCCAGCTGAAGAGGCCCAGGATTGCGAAAGTAAAATACTTTTCAGAATTCAGTTCCTACCGGGCTGTAAATGGAAGGAAACAAAACCTTTTCTCTCTCTCTCTCTCTCTTTACTGGAAATATCACTTATAATTAACAAATTTTCTTAAATTTGGAATTATTAATAAACTAAATATCCATTAAAGATAATTAAGTTTGTTTCCAACATTCAAAATTTGGAAATTAAGATTGAATAAACAAAATGATGTAATTTATTATATTAGTTTTTCGAATGTCATTACTTAACTGACTTTTAATATTGAAGAGGATAGAAACGTTGTAGTATATATAGAATATAAAGTTTCTAAAAGTTGTACAAGGCTTTTTGGTTTTCTTAAGAAAAGTTGAATAATATATAAACACTAATATTTAGTACCCAGAAATACACTATAAATAAAGGAATGTTTACATTACAAAACAGAAAGTTTATATATAACAATACTTTGTAATAATACAATTCAAAGGCCCAGGTTACTGTTAAAATACTAAGAAAATTCAATTAAACCAGCCAACAACAATATAAAGGTTGTCTTAGGAAATTATATTAACTATTTAAGTATAGAATATTCTCTCCATTTTATACCTTTTCGATTTTATCAGATATTTTTGTATGTTTGTTTGTGTGTTGGTAACATTTAATATTAACATACATATTTTTTCCTTCTCAAATTTCTCTCTGCAGTCTGGGAATTCATTATTATTATTACAATTATCTATAAAATGTATTTTCTAATTGAGGAGGTATATGATCTAAGGCCTGCCTTATGACTTTAAAAAACGATGTTTCTAAAAGTTGATATGAAGCGCTATTGTATAACTAAAGAAAATAACAGTACACTAACCACTTAGCTATTCCCTTCCCTTCAAATAATTTTTTATAAAAGTATTTAAAATTTAATTATTGAATATCCAGAGCATCCTGATACTCAATTGTTACTTCCTATTAATAGCTTCCGCGCATAGACAAGTGGCCAGCGCACACAGATAAACTTCATGGACATTCCATGGGATACCGTCAATAAGTTGGAGACCGAAATCAACTAACCAGAAATTACTTCTTTATTATTTTTTCTGAACATTTTGCGAGAAAATTAATTTGGAGAAGCATTCTATGGAGTCTGTGATAATAGGCTTCCTGTCAAATGTCTTTTTAACATATTGACGATTCCAAAAACTACATATTGTTTGTGTGTAAAGACAAATTAAATAGTTTGTGTTCTTAATTCTAAGATTCTGAATTTGATTCTTGAACTTACTACGATTTTTCTTTTTGAGCTATGCGGTTCACATACATACATACACACGGTATTCCGTTTAAACAAATATTGCTCAAATAATCAGACATAGCAGCTGACTCTCATTAAGGCAATCGAGTGGCTTCAGTTTTATGACCCTCATATATTGGGAAAGATGGAGAATATATTATTTACACGAATAGTAGAATCAGTATTGACCGTATTAACAATTACCGCAACCACTTACCTTTCATAGAAAATGTAACGAATTAAAACTATAAACACAACAAACAAGATAAACGTCCGAATTAGTTAAGTACGTGCACATATTGGAAAGAGCAGATACTCTAGGAAAGCAAGCATCAATGGAACTTAGTTTATCTGAAACATATTATAAAGTTCTGAGATCATTTATAAATGCAGTTCTCGATAAAGAAGGCTTGCAAGATTGGAAAGCTCTTGGGCTAGAGCAGAGAATGGATATCACACGGAGGAGTTGTTTCCTGATATTCAATCACTGAAGAAAACGGAATTCTCACTTAGTTATTATACCACCCAGTTCTAAAAGAGGGCCTATCTCTACCGTTTCAACATAATTAATAATCCAGCCTGTTCCTGTGTAACTCCTCAAACTTAGGACCATAGTACTTTTGATTGTAATCTAATTGCCAGCAGAGAGCGCCATTATTAAAGCAGTTTGTTACTCGGGGTTATATCTGGTCAGTGTTAAATAAATCCAAGCCGATCAAGAAAGATAATGTCAAACTTTTTCAAAAATTTCTTCAAAACCTTGATCTGGAAAGTCTGTGTTGTTTTCGGTGCACTATAGGCTAACTGAAACACTGTTAACCGAAAACAATTATTCGATGCACTTCTCAAATAATTATGAATCTTAAATAATTGGAATTTATCTTATTAAATTATATTTTACCTTATGAAACATAAAAATGAATTTTTTTTTCGATCAATTATAAAATTGTTTTAAAACTAACAAAAACTTGACTGATCACTGCACTAATTTGAGAATAATTTTAAGTATTAACCACCATTATCATAGTAAACTTTAATATATTTTATATATTTATAACTATATGTATTAGATATGCATGTAATATGTATTGTATGGAGCATGCATTAATAAACTCTCTGACAATACTAAAAATACACGCACACACCCATTTTCTAAAAACCGCATTTTGGGTCTCAGGAGACCTCCAAACGTGTATTTCCAGTGAAAACTTGATATCCAACATTTGACTTGATTACATACTTTCTCTCACTAGGAGTATGATAAAGAAAAAAGTTGAGGCTTCAAGTATGGAGAGTGGCAAGCTAGGTATTAGTCAAAAAGTCTAGATCAGGAACACATTTACAAGTGAGAAAAACATAATAAGAATTGGGAAGCTAAGCCAGTTGGAATTAGGCAAGGCATTTCATCAGGATGAAAAAGTCATTGGACTAATAAAATTACTAAGTGGTCTATGTAGTACAGGAAGATATGTAGAATGCTGGATTATCATGAGTGAGAATGGCAAAAGATATGATTGTAGAATTCAATGAGAGCGGTCTATGTTTAGTAGTGTAGGATGGAATTGGCGGAAACAAATAGGTAATTCAATAACCTAGCCGTGTTGGTGACCGGTTGTGAGTAATGCTGGAAGAAGAATAGAGAAAGTCAAAAACAGTTTAGTTGTCGGTAAGAGGCCGAGTAGTAAAGATGTAAAGGTTGAAGTCAGTGAGTTTGTCTGCCGGTCACTTTCTGTTTAAAGTTGTCTTGTTTTAACTGTTTTTTTCTTAAGTTAATCAAGCATTTATTTGTCTATATTTAATTAGCTTTATTTAAAGATTTTATTTGATGTGACTAATAAACAGTTCACTTTAATGCAAATTTTATTAAAGTATTGCCTCAGATCAAACTAATTCCTACTGTAGTGGGCCTGGATTCAAGAATATCTACTTTTATAAATATTTTTCTTCATTTCCAGGAAGGGAGTCTTATTTCTTTTATTCAATTATAAAAAAAAAATATTGCTACTGAAACCAAATAAAAGGCTTTATTTATTTACTTGTGGCTTTTATTAAAACAGAATAACACCTAAAAGGCAACTAAACGTATAAATATAAAAGTAAAATTTGAAAATGTTTAATTAAACTAAAAATATAATATTCATTTCCGAATTTTGATTGGGTTGTGAGGAAAATTTATTAAATTCAATTAAATATTAAAAGACAATGAAACTTTTGATATTTAAAGACTTCCCCTACGCAATAAATACTACCTTTTCCAAAATGTATTTGCCAATGTTTACTGAAACAGTTTTAAAAGGCGTGCTCTACTAAGTATTCATTATTGAGAAATATCAAATTATTTTTATTAATTTAATTAGATTGTTGCCCCAAAAGTCTGTCGTCAAGTAGTGCTAGTAGGGACTCACCCATTAGCAACCTAGTCTTTGTAGAAGAAAGTGTAGTAATTAGTGTGTGTTTTAGAGGTGCTAACACTAACTTTAAAGTGCTTTGCAATTTTTACTTGTAATTTGGATTAAACGTTGTGAATAGTAATTAACATTAATGGAAGAAATGATCAAATATTTATTTAGTTAGAATAAACACCAAACGAATTCAAGAATAAGTAAGTTTAAAACAAATCTAAGCTTAAACATATACATGCAAGCAGATTTATTTCTCAGTTGATATTAACATAATGCCTTTTAACAGATTTACACCAATTTAAATTTAATATTAAACTGTGAATTAAAAAAAAAATTGAAAAAGTAAAGAATAAGATTATTCTTTCAGTTGTAATTAATTGTTAAGAGAATTATTATGAATGTATTCTATTCTAATAATTGACTATTGATAGTAAGCTTTCTTACCATACACTTTTGGAAACAGCCTCCGGCAAACATTTTGCATAAACACTGGTACACCGGAAAACAACGTACTCACTGATACTGCACTCACTAAAAAACACAAGCACCTTAAATTAGAAAGCATTTTTTTTTTTTTAATAATTATGCAAATCATTATCTTGGAAAAACATTTATAGCCATATTTCTTACTTTATGCTTCAATTGAGCTGTCTAATACTAATAATGGACCAACAAACAAACGTAAGTAGCATAGCAATCAAAATAACTCCACCCACATGTAATTAGAATGCATTTTTTGTAGTCAATTATTTTTTAAATTCAAGCATTAACAAAAGAAAAAAAATAATATACATTCAAAGCCACTGTTAACCTGGGAATGATTAACAAGATTTGTCTTAAATTAACACTTTACTATTTAAAATAAGTTTCAATGTCATTAGTGCTTAATCTTTAATTCGTGTTGCTTTCAGGTTAGGCTTTTCATAAATATTTGTAATTTCATAAGGGAAAATTTATCATAAAGATCCCAATAAAATCAGTGTTGTTTTTCAGAACCTGAGCTTGCGTTTAAGGGAAGTTTTTTATTAAGTAAAAAAAGCCTTAAAGATGATACCGGTAGAGAAATAAAAGGAGCGCACAAATTGAATGGGAACGGATAATAAGATGTCTAACAGCAAAAGGAATCACTTACAGTAGGTGTCTATTAATAGAGACAACAGAGTAGTTAAAAAATGTTTTAAACTAACATTTCTTGCTACAAAAAACACATTCACATTCTTAAACCAATATATTTAATAATTATAACCAAAACTAGAGTTAAGATTTTTATTTTAATACAAAATTCTACTTAGCAAAGAGTCTGGAATTCAAAAATCCATTAAATCTGCGCATATCTTTAAAAATAATGGAAATAAAGTAATATTTTTTCCGATTTATTAGTAATTCAAACAAGATTATATTTTTAAGCAAAAATAAACTTAATTGAAATCTTATTAATTTATTACATAATCACCATATTGGATTTAAGGAACTTAATGTTATATTATTTTTGTTATGAAGCATCCAACATCGGACCAAACAAAACGTGTATACTTTTAAAATTTACATTTATCTTGAATGAAGAAAACGGAATAAATTTTGTACGCCATATTTAATTGAGAAATTCAGTGCTCTCAATTTCATAGTTGTTTTCTCGATTAAATATGCGAAAGCAGTAATTAAAATTATTATTTCTTTTTTATTTTTATTTAATTTTATTAATTAAAATAATAAAATCCGAGATCAAGTCCATAAAGAAAAAAGTTTCTTTTTTTTACTCCTAGAAATTATTTTAGTAGTTATAATTAATATTTTACAATTAAGAATATTTTAAACAATTTAATTTTTTTAGAATATTATTATTTTTTTTTAATTACACTTAATTGTAATTTGTTTTCTTTGTTCACAGCCCCAGACCTACAGTAGCTTTTCAAGACGCCATTTTGCTGTGGCCTAATTACTCGTAACTTTTGACCTATTTTATAAATGCGAACTTATGTTCTTACCAATTATTGTAAAGTAAAAATAAGTGTTAAATTTTGTGTAAAGTTATAAATAAAAATAATATTTTACAATATTATTATTAAGTGAAGTGCAATTATTAATAATCTTTAAAAGGGAAGGGATTAGCTCAGTGGTAGCGTGCTGGACTAGTAACGCGGAGGTCCCCGGGTTTCTAATGTACGAGCAGTTTTTAAAAAATATATAATTTAGAATTTTAAACAACTTTTTATTCATTGCAATGTTATGATTGTCCAAGGTATTTTGTTTTTTAGCAATTGAATTAAAATAAGTTTTTTTACATTCAGACTTGTATCTAATGCTAAATTTACCACATCATTTAGTATCATTTTTCGTACGATTTAAGCATAAATATTTTGTAATTTATGTTCAACAGTTATAAAGCTCAGAATATTCACTATTAAGGAATCATAAATGTGGTCAGAATCATTTTAATGTTACCATGCTTCATCAATATGTGCTTCCATACCCACCCACGACACCTGATATGGTCGTAGTACGTTAAGCCCGGTTGAAAAAAATACGAATTACTTTACTATAATGTGAAATCAAAATATCTCAAAAAGTAAAAGATAATAGGCCATACTTGATATTCTTGTTTAGGAAATATTGCATCCTTGGCACGAAAGCCCCGGTCAACCAAAACTGGGAAACATTGCTAAATATTCTTTAAATTTGTTACGATTTTCTCAAAAATTGCTCCAACAATTTTTGTTTTTGTTTAACTCAGTTCACATACTCTCATATATGGATATAAGTATCACTTTTTATTTGAAATATTTTTCAAGAAAATGGATTTTTTTAAAGCTCCTGTGGGAATCTGCAGCGTTAAGTTTACATAATAATTGCCAATTCTGTTTAATTAATTAATTTATTTATTTATTATAATAAATACTGGCAATTCCTATTTTACAAAACTATTAAACATAATTTGTATGCGGTGAAGTACAAGTAAATTAATTAATATTAATCTAATTAAATTCATGCAATTAAATTTAGGTAATTAAGTAATAATAAATATAGATAAATTGGTTTGCTATGATTTAAGTATAAATGAAAAACATATTCCAAGAAAAGAGACAGAGTTATGAAAAATATTTAAAGATTTAACAGGCTAATTTATTTATCTTCCTTTAAATGAGCTCAGGTTGTTATGAAACAATTCTATTTCAATGTCCATGTACATCTACTAATCTGAAAAATCTTTCTATAGGTAAGAAAAATCCATAGCAAGTATTTTGGAAGTCGATAAAGAATGTATTTTTGTGTCTGAGATTATGTTTGGATGGAACTGAAAGGATTAGTAAGGCAAGCAGTTGAGGAAAATCTATGTGGCCATTGAGGAGTTTGTATAAGAATTTTCAAAAGATAATGTATGTTTTATAATATTAAAAGCATTGAAAGCACTTCCAAGTTTGGAAGAAAATCAGTTAACCAGAAATGCATAATTTCAAAATAGGTTTCTGAATTCTCAAGATTATCTCGACCCTCAAGTCATAGTCAATCAGAAGTACATCATTACTGAATTTTTGTTTGGTTTTTTATTTTTTTTCGCCCCGAAAATACTAACGACTTTCCTCCAACCATACTATATAACCATCTTATATATTTAGATAACCATCTTTACATTTATAATTTTATCACCTTTATTGGAAACAGTTTTTCTGGGAAAATGATCTGAGGGGGAATTCTGATCTTAGGTTCTCTTTGCGACATTCCAAAATTCTCTGAAATACGTCCATACGTCTATAACGGATGTGGGTTACAATTTTCAATAAATTAGATTTACTTAACTTTCCACTTATAAATAATTTTATTTAAGACAATTGTTTTTGTGTGGATTTTGGAAAAGCTGAAACGTAAGGTTAATTTTTAAAATGCCATTTTAGTGTAATCCACGGGTTTCCCAACAATTTTCGTAAAGAAAGTTAAATATTTAGTCAAAATTCCATGATTGATGAAAATCTGTCACCTAGAAATCTACACATATTTATATTCGGGCAGTAAATATGTCCTAAAAACATACTAATATATTTTGCCGTTTCCCACTTTTTTCTCTATGCATCTATAATATTTATGACATCTACATTTTTTTAATGAAAATCGTGTGTATGTTGCTTATACCACCAGATATTTGTTATTTTATTAGAATATGACAATACAATTTAAGGTAATAAATTAGTAGAAAGACTAAATGGAATCATTCAATGGAATTGAGTTGGTGCCAAACGCAGCTTAGTGTCTCTGGAATTTGGCACCACCAGCCTCTTTGCTAATCACTATTGAGAGAAATTGGCATCTGTCTACAATCTGTGTCTCTTCTCTTATAACTTGATCAAATTAAAACAATGACATTTAACCTGTCTTTAAACATTTCTTTCTTTTATTTAAAAAAAAATTAATGGATCTTAAATTAATAAAATGTGTTAAGGTTGCCCAAAAATATTATTTGAAAATGTAACATTTTGAAGCACTGTTACCAATAGTAGTTCCAGTACTGGCCGAGTGGTAGCACCACTTACTAATGTCCTTTATTTCAGAGTAATGTTATACCAAGAATTTGCCTTGTTTTTTCATTATTCTGTTTTACATATTGACATATAGACAATTTTATTATAATTTTAAAAAAAAAGATACAAAAAGGAAATAAATTTACCATTTTTTATATAATGTTATTACAATTAAATTCTATATTTGTCATTAAAACTTTTGATCCAATATGATGGGATAAGATAAATTTATTAATAACCAAAAATGAATATTATATTCATAAAATTGTAAATTTAAAATAACTTACTAATTACTGCTAATAATTTTTTGATATTTTAAATTTGAAAAGTAAATAAATTTTTTGCAACATTATCTTTCAAATCAAAAGATATTTTATAATTTGACGATTTGAAGTGAATGTTTTTAAGTTTCTTATCATTGGAATTTATTATTGAAAGGAATTTAATTTCTAAATTTCTAAAAGCAACACTCTTTGCTTCATTTTAATTAAATAATAATTAGGTATCTTCAAAATTTATTATTATTGTAGCTCACAAACCTTCTTAATGACAAATAAAATAAATTTGGTGTGAAACACTCTCAATGCAGTAATAATTATTACCGTTTCTAATTGGCTAATTTCTTCAAACTTGGAATTTGTACTAAAAGTTTAGTTGACCTTATTAATATTGATATAAATTTTAGGCATAGTTATTGGGAGAACTGTAAATATTATACTTCTTTCTCTGATTACATTGATGCCCACCAGGATAAATGTATCTATCTATCAATCTCAAACAGAACTGGTCCAGAAAATTGTCTACTTTTTTTTTCTAGAAAAGTGTTTTTCAAATAAAAGTGATGGATCTTCATGAATTGCAAAGCTTAAACGAAAATCTTGTCCATATATGGAATCACATGATGGTACCCACAAGAAATATCAAGTTTTTAACGTTCTGCAATTTTTTTTTGTTTTTCTTAGTTAAGATCTTCCTATCATGTATGTATTTCCAATGGAACGGAACAATTGCATTACATCCTGCTGTTCAATAAGAGAATAGGCAAGTAAAACTATCAGAGAATATATATTTTATACAATAAGTTTTGTTAAGTTCTGTTGTTTTCAATATACGTATATCTTTAACCAATTTACCACTACACCTTTAGTGGGGAAGTGGACTGCCCATTTCTTCAGTGATCTTGACTTTCCCGCTGTAATTCCTAGTCTAACAGCACAAACTACACTTACACTGCATCACCCCCAACATTTACACAATTTACGTAGATCTGCGGATATAATTAATGTGTGCAAATACATAGTTTCGCAAACTCTAGTTCATGATCATATATATACACATAAACATACACTCACACGACTATATTCTGTGTCACAGGCACTAACATTTACAGAGTCACAATACAGATCTTTTAGGTCGCAAATGGATTTGGATTCGGAACCAATACTTCTAAAAACGTCCAATAATTAACCAAATTACCACATAGAAAAAAATTTAAGAATGATATGAATTAATTGAGAAATGAATTAATAAATTAAATAATTTTAACTAATACATTTTTATTCGTTATTCGCAGTTCGAACTTTTTTGAATAACGAATACATTTTTATTCGTTTCTTCAAAAAAAAAAGGAAATAACTATTTACTAGTTACTTTTGATTTGTCATTTCTTTGTTTGTAACTTTAAAAATAATAAAATAGGACCTGGAACATTGCGGTACCTCTATGTGTCCATGCTATTTAACTATCTGAGTATTTGTATTTTCATATACGACTATAATGTATAAACATATGTACCCTATTGTATAAAACGATTAGATAAAATCTGTTACGTTTTTGTCAAATTTTTTTATACCGTGTTTCTGTCGGAACCGCTGGACCGATTTTCCGAGAGTTCCCAATATCATACCCAGCAAGCCCCCTTGGAGCCGGCAATGCGCCGAGTATAATTACAATATAATTCATACATAAACATAATATGCAATATTTGTATATAGTGCGTTTGTGTGTTTTTGAGGTATCCTATTCTAGATTTCAGAACCTCCGAAAGGAAGTAAATGTCTTTTAGGTCTCAAGGGTCCATTGTGCTCTTCGAATACCCTCTTACATAAGCCATGTCCCATTAATGAATAAAGTACAGAGCTCAAATAGTCAACTTACCTACAGATGGAACAACAGCGATAGGAAGAAGACAAAACGTTAGGGAGTTATGATAACCAATCCCAATCCAAGGTCAAAGACCAAAACACCACAATTTGCAGGGAAGGAGGTGAGGTGGAAAATTGATAGTTTTCACTTTCTATCGGGAAATGGTTTTGATTTAAAACACTTGGGTCTCCGGGTTAAGACTGCGACAGTGGTTTCTTGTAAACCAACGTTTCGCCCAAATTACAAGTCGCCTCTAATGCTGAAAGTATTATCTCCTTTACTGGCAACGAAAAAAAAATGTATTTGTTTTTCGAAGAAGTTGGAATAACGAAGAACGAATTAATTTTTTTTTCGTTATTGGAATAAGTTCCAATAATGCTTATCACTGATTATAATAATTGGTGTAAAAAGACCCTAATTATGTGAGTGTTTCACTCCAGTTTATTTCATTTCTTTTTTATTTGGCATGAAATGAAATAAAAAAATAATATTTGGGGAAAGATAAAGCGGGTTTAAACATTTGTTAAGGATTCATTAATCTATATCATTTTACAAAACGTTTATTACACAAATCGTTTAGCGTCACATGTGGGAAATCTTTAAGGCCCTCACATATTATTTTGCCGTGGTAGTAACGTGCAGTTAGGGAAGCCGGAGCTGCCTTCTAGTTAACTCATTTCTTCATACTAATTGCCTCATTATGGTAATGTTGAGTAGTGAGGGAAAGCTCTTGGCTAAACAGTCATAAAATAGCCCCTCCTCTCCCATCGTCACGCATAATTATGAGTAAAATGTATGTAAGAGTGGGTGAATTACGATATTATAATGTTATATTCAAATTTCTCATAGATCGCTTTTATAAGGGCTTCTATAGCAACCTTCCTAAAGAGCTATACTAAGATTGGTTACTTCTTTACACTTCTCAGTATTACCTCTTCAAGTTTTGTCTCTTTAAAGCAGTTTTTGTTGTAGTAAGTTATTTTTTTAGCTTTCCTTGTTCTGATGTAGCCGGCAGAACCGTCAAACATTTGCGTCGCCATTTAGCATTCCAACATCGAACTGTGGAATCAATTTGTCCGTTCTAACGTAGCTTCATTAGGTCTTAACTTTGTTTTTTGATATCATGTTGCTTTATAGTAAACGCCGCATCCTCCTGTCGCGTTTCATAACGATGCATCATAATATACCGCTGATATGCCACATCAAAACATAGCGTTGTATACAAGCATTGTTTCAACTTAACGATCCTCATCCGCCGTATGGTCGTATATAGAGTCGCATCTTAAAGTTCCGTCTTGTAGTTGCCTCACAAAGACGCGTGGTAAAATTGTGCCAACACAGTCGCAGCAATGCTCTAAGCCCCACGCCATTACCGAGGCAGTAGTCCTTGGCCCAAAAGTTAGCTAAGGTGGATGATTCTATTTTCCAATCCACCTTCGCTTGTAGCCATGAAGTTAAGGATTAGCAAATTGAAAACACCAGTTTATTAATCTTTAAATTTGATTAGGTTACAACTGAATATTTTTAGAAATAAAATAATTGCAAAACTACATAGATTTGGTTGAAGTTATGTATTGTGGCTTTATGACCTCTGCTGGCTAAAGCGATATTATTGTAAGTGAACAAACAAGAGAGGCTGCCGCCGATCCGAACGACGATATGTGACACATATCTGGAACATCACATTTATCAGTTATTCAAAAGGGAAACCATCACTCAAGCCTGTCCACCACAACTGACGTCACTAACTATTAACCAACAATGATTATTGTAATGTGTGCTTTGTTTTTTCCCCTAGAGATCATCTATTTTTTTATTTGTTTATTATTTTTCTTATTATTGTTATTATTATTATTATTATTATCATTATTATTATTTTGCAGTAGAGTAGTTAAAACTAGTTGCAGTAGCTAGTTAAGAAAGAAAAACATTACATTTGGTGTCAGAAGTGGGGTAAAATCTCTAAACAGGTAACAGTTTAGTATCAGTTTTGTTGTATGCCCAAAAGTAGCAGAAGTCAAACGCGGAAAATGGAGGAGATAATGGCATTGTTGAGGGAAATGAATGAAATAATAGAAAGGGGCCAGGACGAAATGAAAGAAATGATAAACGAAATGAAAAAGAGCCGAGAGGAAATGAAAAGGGGCCAGGATGAATTACAAGACAAAATAGAGAGGGGCCAGGATAAAATGAGAGCAGAAATAAAAAAGGAGATAAATAAGATCCAAGAACGAATGAAGAATGACATAGACAAGGTCCAGGTAGAATTAGACCAGGTCCAAGAAGAAACAGTAGAAAGTTCAGAAGCACCAGTGAATGATGGGAAAGGCAGTGAGACTGAGGATGAAAGAGAAGGACCCGAGAGAAAAGGCGAACGCGAAGGTGCGGAAAGTGAAAGTGAAAATTTGTTGGTGGAAACTGAAAGCGACAGCGATCAGACTAACCAAGAAGCGGTACAGCATGGTTCATCTAATACCCTGCATACTTCTATGCTCGGAGAAGATGAAAGTGGTGATTCAATGGAAGTGGCAAGTCAGCATGAATAGAATGATGGAGAAAGCGAAGGATTGGGTCACGAAGAAATGTTGCTTTGGCATGAACAGTTAGAAAGACGTTCGGGACAAAGTGGTCAGGGCCAAAGGAGTAATCTTGCTCTTCAGTCAATGCAATGGGCTATTAGAAGTGCAGACACCGGTTCAAAATTATCAGGTGGTTTCCGAGTAGCCTCTGGCAATACATTGGTATTCATTGATCCGTCCTCATTGAGGCGTTCAATTAATACATCTTCGGCATGCAATAGTAACCCGGATGGAGCCACCAAGCCTACAACAGCTGCTTGTTCGGCTAGAAAGTTTTCTATTGTACTTCGACAAATTGCAGATCCTTTAGGCAGTTTACATAATGTTAGTGCACCACAGCAACAACCCGTGCCAATTATACAGACCTATGTAGAAAGGCCGTTAAAACCACCGTAGGATTGGCTTTTGACAGTGGCGGATTCAACCGAATCTCGGTTGCGCTTTGGAGCTTCTCTTACGACAGCGTCAGATTTTGCACATCTTCATCATCCTTTCTACCATGGTTCAGGTTTCCCAAGCTCGAATAGTGGTAACGGGGTTCGTGGTCTTTCGAATGGTGGTACTATTTCTGGAAGTACATCAAGATCTACTACACAGTCTTCGCATCACCCTGGGGTTATTTCTTCGGCTCCTTCAACTAGGATTGTTGGTTTTACCACTAATTCTAACTCTTCCAGACCATCTAGGGATCGTGAAGTTGGCAATGAAGGCCAGTCTGCCCGAAGGGAGTTACTGATGTATTGTTTGTCATTGATGAGATGTTACAATTCTGAACAAAAGTAAAAAAAGTAAAGTAATGTCTATTTTTTCAGGCGGGCTTTACGTCCAACTACCAAATTAGGGGTCGTGGACGGGGGCGGAAGCACCTACTTTACTATTAACATTTTTTAAACAAATATAAAATTTAACAGTTATACGCTGGACTCGAACTGGGGTCCTCCCACTTACAAATCCATGCTCATAACCACTACACCAACACCCCCGCCCCACACAAATTCTGAACATGCTGATTTATTACCAGTACTGGATGTATCTTCTCTCAGGCATACGGCATACGTGATTGATGCTCTGATCTACCTGTTGAGGGCTGGTACTGATCAGAACCTTGAGGGAGCTCTACTACCTCAAACATGGACGCAGCCAGATGAAAAGGAGAACGATAATGCCGAAGTCGATACGCAACCAACACCAGTCGCTATAGAGACAGAGCCTGTGAAAGAAGAAGAGCTACTAGGAACAGCAGGAAAGGATAGGCGGCATCCATTTCTCCGGAGATCAGATTCAAGGTTCGGCTACAGTCCACCACATCCGTTAGAGATGCCAATGGCACAAGCATTACCTTTAGCTGATCGGCCTCAACTATTGCAACCGAACGCGACTAGAGATCAGTTGTTTGGTGTACCTGAACAGCCAGAAAACATCAGCGAGCATCAAGGATTCAGTTCTACAACCACTCAGCTTGGTACTTTACCTACACGTTTGGGACTTTCATTAAGATTTGAAAATGTACATCGTTCTGAACCAGAACGAGAAGAGAAACGCGGAGCAATGGAGACTGGACGAGAAAGTGGTGCCATCTAGGAGAGATGGGAGGTACCTAAGATTCCTCTTAGTGTCCGCAGGAAGCGCTGGCGGCGCTCTAGTTTTGACTGGAATAGTCGAGAGAAGTCTGGAAGGTTCTCTACCGGTATGAATAGAGGGACCACAGAGAGTTGAGAGAGTTCCCAGTTACCAACGAAGTTATTAGTTTGTGAAAAGTGAACAAAGTGAACTTTTGTGGTTTAAACTGTGAAATAATTATTATTAAGCGTTGTATTTAATAATTTATTGTGTATAGCAGTAAATTGGTGTTTTCTTTATTGAAGTTTAGAGTATTTTATCTATACGAACCCACTTAAAACTAGTTGCAGTAGCTAGTTAAGAAAGAAAAACATTACAATACATATCTAACGTGAATCACTCAAACTCTCATTCTCTTTCAACAATTATTACATTTATAAATAACCACTTTTCTTGGAACTTTGAATTTTTACTAAATCTTTAATTGTCTTTAATAGTGCACATATAATTTTTTTTTTGGTACAGTGCACAGCATATTGTAGCACCTACTGTGGCCACTCACCCTACAGCATCCCTTCCAAATTAAGATCTCTGAGAAAGCTCAGAATCTGGAAAGGTTCTAGGGTATATATATCTTCCTTTAACCCCTCGTACATAGGCTTCTAAACCTTCTTTAGATAATAGCAACACCGTCCGTTAGAAGTGCATTGAAGTATCCTCCATTTCCCTACAGAATCTGCAGGTGCTAACGTGTTCTATGCCCAGCTTCTCTAAGTGGTCCCTGAGTCCACAGTGCCTCGTGAGGACAACTATCAAGCATTCGAAACCTACTTTTAGTAGACTGATGCATTGTTCAGATCTTTTCTGGCCATAACCACCCAGGCAGCCATAGCCTACTTCAGTCGTGGGAAGATTTTATAAACTGATTTCCGGCGAGAGTAGTCGCTTATCCCACAGAAGAGTTACTGCGCCATAAGGGTGATACAGTCCTTTCCTTGCCAAGGTGCTCTGCCACCTCATTTCCTACCAAGCCAACATGCTCTGGCACCCTATAGGGCGACTCTGCTATTCTTGCCTGAAGCATTGAGTTTGCCGGGGTTCCCTGATAATTTTAGAACTGACGGCATAAAAATTCAGTGTTTTAATGGCGACCTGGGTATTTTCTTGTTGTATTTTTCTTGATCTAACCGGATGTTACTAAAAGATAAGCCACAGGCTTATCAATTTCTAAAAAAAAATTAAGAAGGCAGTATAGGGTTAGCACAACGTCATAGATCCACCAGATCATCGTTAAAATTAATTATCACGAAAAAATGTCAATAAAAGTGAATAGGGAAATATTTGTGCAGTAATTATTCCAAGACATGAGAGACATTTTGTTACTTTCGTCAAAAAAAAAAAAACTCAGTAAACTGGTTATGCAGATCAAAACTGGTGTACTAGTGCAGTATGATAGCAGTTGTGGTTATAAAACCGTAAATTATACTGAAATGACATTTTAACTTTGCTGCTACCCCCCAACTGCCAAAAAAATTCCATTTCTCCAGAAAAATAATTGTATAAATAAGAAGATATGCCTATAAGTAAGCAGAGTTTAAAAAAAAATCAATTGGTCGTTTCTATGAAAATTGCGAAAAAAAATATCTAGTGTCGACTAATTTTGGTGACGTAATTTTTGACCGAAATTGCCCTGAGAAACGGCAAATCAGGTTTGAACTACTTGCGAATTTCTTTTTAGTTTTTTTCTTTTGTTCAGATTTTTTTGTTGTTGTTGGAAACACGCGCTCAATAAAGCAAACATACACGCATACACCAAATCTGTGTTTGATATATATATACAGACGCACAAACAGGCAGTTCCTAAAAATTATTTGCTAACGCTTCAATTTATTTGCTTTTATTGAAAAATAAATCTAACAACTAACTTAAATTTAATTAATAGCAATAAAATTAGCAATATTTATTAATATGTAAGTCATGTAAATTAACTTATTATTTACTGTATATTATGCTGATATAATCAACAACACTACACCTCTCTAGAACTTCGCTAGAGCTCAAGCTCTGAAAACTCAATTGAACTTTCTTAAACAACTTCTTTAGTGTTTAGTTAGAAGGTATACTTCACCTTGCCACCACTGTTAATACTGTATCCTTTAGATCTAATTGCACAGTAAAGGAATAATTAATGAGTTATACAATTTAAACTTAGTATAATCCCCGCCGCCCTATCTTTATTATCTTTCTCCTTTTGCGCTCTTTTGTGCGATATACCTCCTTCTTTAAATTGCTTTATTTATTAAAAAGTTACTCAGCAGTTTCTTCTGTTCACTGTTGCGTTAGTCAAATTAAATAAAGTTAAATTGGTCCACCATCCTCTCTGTCGCCATTGTAATGGAATATTGGAACAATTGTTCATGATGCTTTTCATTTATTTACTATTCTTATTTTTCACCCTTCGCCAAAAACTGAAAGAAAACTGCTGAAAATAATTATTTCACCATTAAGTTGGAGATTTTATTTATTTTGCAACATTCATATCTCAATAGTTTCCTCAGAGGGGTGAGGGAACCAGTGAATACTTCTTCAAGGATCATGGCAATCCTAGCGCTGTTCCAGCCTACATCCAGCTTTACTGAATTCCTTTTTTTTTTGGCCTTTTCGATATTCTCAAAAATATTATGATTATTTACCAGGGCTTCGTTAGAGTGTGTTACAATAATATAATAGTAAATAAAATTACAATAGTAACATCAAAAAACTAAGCAATCACCAGATCGATTGTCACCAGTAGTGCCGCGAGAGATCTAAGCTTTAAAGCCAAATGTCGTAATTGGAATACCAAAAGGAAAGCTGCCTGCATCAAGCCCTGGTCCATGGTACCCTTCTTCATTGTGCAAGTATTATGGTCTCTGAGGTATCTGTTGTCTCTGAGAATAGGTTTTTGAATTTTCTCGAAAACGGTTACAAGGATTTTCTTTAAACTTGGAATGCTTGCTGTGTAGATAGTGATGTATCATTTTTATTTTGAAACATTTTTCTGAAAAAAATTATTTTTAGATGTATCTGACAAATCTGAGACGTTAAAATTTAAATGTGTTTGTTCGTTATTGGCTCTCAGTAATGTAGTCATGGGTACCAACCTGGCTCGGTTGGTAGCTCGGCACTTGACCCTACAGCCACAGCCACCCGTATATTTTTGTTAGGCCATATGAGCAAGATTTGAAATTTAAAGAAAATTTTTCAATTTACATTTATGACTATTGAGAGGAGTAGGAGAAAGTCGTGTGAGTGTAACAGATTTTTTTTCAATGTTGATAGGCCTAATTTTATCGCAACATTAATCAATGATGGGTGCACAATTAATTAATTATAACTGCATTTGAACCTTTTTATAATAATATCGATAGTTAGATAAACGACAAATTCATTAATTATATTGAAGTTAGGGATGTTGAGTGAGGTCAGCAATATGACTGCACCTTGTTTTCGTTGGTATAATGTAGGAATGACTCCTAGAATTGGCGCTTGTTGCAATTGCAATATCAGGTTTAATTACAGCTAACTACTACTACTACGTAACAATGTTGCAATGTTGTCGGTCATTCAGTCAGTCTGCTGCTGTTAGTTTGCTCATTTCCCCCCTGGCCAGCTAGCCCAATGTGTGTTGTTCTGCTAAAGATTGATGGCCCATTTCCTTCAAAACCATTTATTTATGTTGCTACCATGGATTTATTGTTTGCCATATTACAAGTCCAAACTCACATGTAATATTCACTGTAATAAATGTAGATTTCGTTTCTTTTTAATTCTCTTTACTTTCTTTTTTTGGCGTTTGAACAAAGTTATTAACTTCCATTACTAATTACTTTCTCCTACTGCTGAAAGTAGAAGTATTGCGATCGATTCGAATTTTTCAAAATGAGCTATCAACGCATATAATGCTTTAAGAAATCTAAATTCGAAAAAACCTGATCTGAAATATACTCACACCACTTTCTCTTACTGCAGTTATTTATTTGTTTATTTTTTTAATTTAAGGCGCGTCAACATCTATGGTATAATTACAAATCTGGAGTACACTCACACGACTTTCTCCTACTCCTCTCAATATAGTCGTAAATATAAATTGAAAAATTTTCTTTAAATTTCAAATCTTGCTCATATGTCCTAACAAAAATATACGGGTGGCTGTGGCTGTAGGGTCAACGGCTAAGCTACCAACCGAGCCAGGTTGGTACCCATGATTACAGTACAGAGAGCCAATAACCAACAAACACATTTTAATTTTAACGTCTCAGATTTGTCAGATACATCTAAAAATAATTTTTTTCAGAAAAATGTTTCAAAATAAAAATGATACATCACTATCCATACAAAAGCATTCCAAGTTTAAAGAAAATCCTTGTAACCGTTTTCGAGAAAATTCCAAAAAATTCAAAAACCTATTGTCAGAGACAACAGATACCTCAGAGACCATAATACTTGCACATTGAAGAAGGGTACCATGGACCAGGGCTTAGTGCAGGCAGCTTTCCTTTTGGTACTCCAATTACGACATTTGGCTTTAAAGCTTAGATCTCTCGCGGCACTACTGGCGACAATCAATCTGGTGATTGCTTAGTTTGTTGATGTTGATGTTTAAAAAAAAAACCGTTTTACAACGCGGGCAAATTCATAGTATCATTACAAAAATTAAGAGAAAATTTATTTCTTTTGATATATATCATTTCTAATATATTTCTTTTTCCTCTTAGTTTCTTTTCCTAGTATTTTTGTTTTAGAAAAATCAAATTTATGCCTTTTTTCCCTAAAATGTTTCGTCAGTGCACTAATGTTGTCTTTGTCTTTTTTATTTCTGCAGTCGTATTCATGTTGGTACATTCTATTTTTTAAGTATTGTGTAGTTTGACCAACATAAACAACTGGACATTGTGCTAAACGAGATCTGATTATATTTTGTTGGGAGTAGGGTTTTTCCATAGCCAACCTTATCAGTTTTTAGATGAAATTCAAAGAACAAACACACGATACAAGAAAAATTTATTGCATATAGAAATCAAGATCTGCATCTATAATATTAAAGCTATCAATAATGAAATTGATTTCTTGAAGAAGTCTGCACAAAATTTATTACCGGCACTTGTTATCAATAACTTTGATTGATATCAGAAATGTAGTTTCCAAAAGTTTTTGATACTATCAGAGACCCCCATATTAAAAAATTAGCACCCTTTTGTCAAAACACAGTGTTGCTTTTAATGGTAATGATAACTGGTTTATAAATTTAACAGATAGAGAAATTCCAAAAGTTGTAAAAACACTCTTTGTGTAGGCCCTAAATTTTCAGTTCCTTATAAAGCTGGTGGTGACATTCCTGTTTCTAATATTTTTTGTGACTTAGAATACGCTATCAACCAATTTGATGAAAATGAACATCACATTATATATAAATGTATTAATGTTAGTACAAATCATTTACACTCATTAACCCAGAACCGATACCAGAACGATCCCACTTATCCCATCCTTGATAATATCAAAACTTCAAAAAAATTACTATGAATAAAGCGGATTATATTTTAAAAATATAGAATCTTTTTTATCTGTTAAATTTATAAACCAGTTATCATTAACATTAAAAGCAACACTGTGTTTTGACAAAAGGGTGCTAGAATAAAGCCTTAATTAAGCCAACTCTGTCGAAACGTTGGCATAATTGAATGTTTTTTCTTGACCGATCCTCACCAAATTTCTTCATAAGATAATTCATCAACGGTCAACAAATTCCTTTATATTCTAAATAAACTCAGAAGTTTATTTTGTAAAGTTGCACTTTCAATTAAGTGATTTGCTTCATATACAGAATTCTATCAATATTTCTAAAGAACATCATTATTATATTAGTTGGTAGAACCGTATGTTTCCACTGAAGCGGTAGGTACTATAGACGAAAGCTTAACTTTACTGTTCCTCAAGAAGACTACATGATTTTGACTACAATTTTATGACAGAGCCGCCTACAAAAATCCTACAAAAACTTGTAACACAGTTTAAAGATATTTTGGTGACACATATATCTTAACTCGCATTCCGATCTTTATTTGAAATTTTTTTTTCGATTTCAAAGGACCTCAAGACATGTATTTCCGGTGGAAACTTAATTTCAAAAACTTAATAATACCGCAATTCTTCCTTTAACAACAGACAGAGAAAGTAGAAAGAAACTGTAATGATTTTTTCAGCCCCGTTCGGCCATTTTAATTGTCTAATTCCAGCAGAAACATATAACAACCTCACCGTAACTAGTTTTTTTAATGTATCATTCATAAAACGATAATCTTGAGAATAATTGATCAAATTATTGACTCAAAGTGAGTTGTTTAAATAGTTAATGCTAGCAATTTAGCATGTTGAAAATCTTGAGCCAATAAAATAGAATTTAGTGTGAGTTCTATAAGATGTGTTCCATGGCGATCCAGTATGTTTTGTAGGTTGTCGTGAAAATTGTTTGCTAGAAGTGAAGTTAATGTACAGAACGATATTTATTAGCGGAGAGGAATTGTGTGTAACACATTAATCTCCGCGGAGAATTGGCTGTTCCCCTCCTCTCCGGGGTTTGGGAATGGGATGGTGATATATGCTACAAGAGAAGTAGTAGATCTTGGGGACGCCGTAGTCTATCACATACACTCACACTCTCTCCAAGAAGGTCCAAGACCAAGTCATTCGTCGTTGTCTTTCCTTGTTCTGTAATAGAAGAAGACAGACCTAGTTTATGGTTAGTTGAACTTGATTTTATGTCTAGGTATCTTCCATCTTTGAGCTTCAGACAAAATCCATATTCGAAAATGCGACTTTTCTGAATGTTGTTTCTCCCGGTTTTTCTGCAATTTTTTCCAGAAAGAAACGATTTTCCTTAAACTTTGCTTACCAAGTACAAACATAACACTTTTATTTGTTATATTTCTACCAGAAAATTTATTTTGGAAAAATGTTTGGGAAACTATAGCAATTAGTGTTCCTCTAAAGTGAATTGCGTTGCTAAGATTCCAAGTTTGAAGAAAACTGATACGAGAGCAGGAAGGGGGTTCCGGGCCTAAACTTAGGGAATGAACCGGAGGTTTCAAAAGATAACGAACGAAGTTCCAACTTGTTTGATAGCAGCATTGGAATTCTGCTGGGCCTTTATCATTCATTGACAAGGTTATCTGTGTCCCAAAACTCTATGCCCATTCTTTTAATTTTGTCTCGTTCATTCAGATGGCTGATATAACACAGAGAGGGTCTATTCCTGGACTTGAAGCTTCATTTAGGTCGTTGGATTAGATTAGATTGAATACGGGGAAGGCAAAGCCTCTTTCCACTGTGACCTGCATTGAGAGGTCTATTGCGGATCCCCGGACTTATAGCACATTCTTCAGCTTGGCCCTCTTAATCAGGCTTAGCAAAGCTGAAAGTGGCTTCGTCATGAAGCTCGTGGTTTAGGGATTACCTGTCCCCAGTTTAAGAAACCTTATTCTCATCAGGCCGGTACATTCACAAAGTATGTGCACCGGGGTTTCCTCCTCGGTCTTGCAGAACCGCATAACATGATGTCTGCAAGTAGTAAATGGTTCACGTGCCTATTCAGCCTGAACTGCCCTGTTGGCTGCAATGCCCTGTTAGTAGACTCATCCCTTCGGCTATGGCTCAGTAAATCCTTGGTAAATGTACATAAACGTCTTTTAACAAAGAATTTAGCCTGCCTCTGCCTTGGTGTTCTTTTCCACCATCGCAGATGCTGGTCTTCTATAGATTCCAAGGTCATAAGATACATTTTTCGTAACATGAAAATTTCAGTTAAAATGCTTCAACCGGAAATGTGATTTTACTAAATAATTTTTTTTTCAGGTTTTCCCGATTTTCCTCAAAATGGCTGAATAACTTCCTGTAATATTCGTATACTAACTACTTACATGAAGTCCTAACGCTTTTATATGACAGATTTTTCCAAGAAAATTGTTTTTTGGGGGTCTTGGGGCGCTGCAAGGTTAAGTTTTCTAAAAGGTTAAGTTACTAAAATACCACTTCAGTGCAGGGTACACTTCTGTCACCTGTCATAATGTGGCATGTTAAATGCGACTACTGAGAAAGTTTTGGAGCGAGTTTTTTTTTGGAATTTTCTCGTGAACGGTTCCTACAATTTTCTTTAAATTTGGAATTGCTAACCGCACAAATACACCTACATAACTATAATTTTTTTTATTTGAAACTTTTTCAGAAATGATTGAATTGTACGAGGGTTCTGAGGGAATCTTTAGGTTAGTCTTGCTAATTTTGTGAACTGCCGTTACTATTTTCGCTGTGGGTTGATCTGTGGAGGCGCTCCTGCTATAAAATGTAGTCACTTTCAGAACTGAAGCAAATGTAGCAATTAGAAATGTAATCATATTGCCATAAAGGAAAGTCATGTAAGTGTTTCACATCTGTTTTCTGTCCTTAGAAGTCTTGAAGTCCGCACCTTCCAGTGAGACGTCCAATTTTTACAAACCTGCTGACATTAGTCAGTTCTGAAGCGTCGTATTACCCCTTTTTATTAGCAATAGATTTATGTATGCACCCAGCTGGTACCTTCCTTTTAAGTCATCTGTAACAGACACAATGTTTACAACCTTTAAGACACAAACACATAAGCGTCCAATATTTATATAGTAAAGCTTAACATATTCTCTTCTTGTCCTTACCAATCTGTTTGATGTTTTATATATATATGTATAATCTTCCCCAACGCCATCAATCTAGGAATATATATATATATAATATCTTATACACATAAAGGTTGCCCATTCAGTTACACTTCTACTTACATTGATATATCTATATCTAAATCAATAGATGATGTCACATGATTTCATTTTTTCTTGCTACAAGTGTAAGGAGAAGTATTGCCGTTCATGTCAGATTTAATATAGTTGTATTTTCACCGGATTGTAAGTTTGGTGGTCCTCTGAGCGTTGGAAAAGCTGTTTTCCGATCATTTTCTTTTAATTGACTATATTTTCTGCATATATTCATAATATCACTTTTAATTGAAGTTTTTTTCATGAATATTTATTTTAGAGGAATTCTGAGGGGAGCGGTGCAACAGGTCTCTGTCTAAAGTTCCTCTAGATCGCAGTATAAATGCACGATACCCCTAAGTATACTATGTTAGGACAACAAACAATAACATTAAAAATACTACGACTAAAGATATACCACGACTAGTCAGAGCGGTAGACTGCTGGGGGAGTCTCTTAGTTGCAGATTTTTTTTCTGGGGGAAATAGAAACCATATTGGCTTAGGACCGGCGCCTTCGGGCACTCATCATTATTAATAATTATAATAATAGTAATACCTACCCATGATACTGCAATTCTTTTCCAACATTTTGAATTCCTGAATGCTTATCGCTTTTTACAAAAACATATCCGAAACATGGAATTTTAGTTACTAAAGTGCAAGTTAACCCACACATAAAAGTAAATACATCTTATTTATACTGGGTAGAAAAATCCTACCACCAATCATTAACCAAACTTTAATCTCTCCCATAAATAACTCATGTTACCTGGGTTTCCAGCTAGATAAAAGTTTGATTTGGAATTCTGTTTCTAGACTCAAACGACTCAAACTAAATAGCGGTTCAGACAACAATCAAGACTACTAGACAGACGATTCAAATTTAAATGAAATGAAATATGGGGAACAAACAAGGTTTCCAATCCCCACCGCATCCAGTCATTCAATCAAAAATCCTTTGCAAATATGTCAACGCCCCTACTATCGTTGATGGCCTAACCATTCCTTTCGTTAACTATCTAACCAGGACAATTCGTTACCTTGAATTCCACTCAATCATAATTTATATATATAATTATAATTCACCAGCTTTCCTCAACACTTGCTTCCCGGCAATCCACACAGGCGGCTGAAGGAAGAGAAGACGGCCCCGTGACCACCTTGTAGTAAAGTGCCATCACTGGATGTCTTCTACAATCCACATTCTTAATTAAGTTCATATAACACATTTACTTGTTACAATGTTTTTTTTTGCAGTGGTAAAAATAAAAAGTTGAAAAAAAGAATTTGTAAATAATTGCAATAGGAACAACTTGTTATGAGTGTTTCGATACCAGAAAACCAGAGCTTTTATCCACTGATATGACTTGAATCAAATATCTAGTTAGAGATTTCTGTGATAACTAAACATTGAACGAATACCAAAATAATGATCTTCCCACTAAGTGGCCGAAAACCAGGTGTGTCAATTCTGTGACTTCAATTTTACGTTTCTGCTACGATCTTGAAACTTCCTTCCTCTTCTTGTGGGGTTAAAAGAAAGTTTGAAAATAGATCCTATATTAAAAATAATTTCTTAATTAGTAAAGTGTATAAAAACCGAAAGGTATAAGCCTATGTTAAGATGTAGTTAAGCTAATACAGAAGCATGTAATGCTGTTATGTGTAGACTGTAAAATTTATCAAACAATGTTGGCAATATTTCACACAACTAAACTCCCAAACAAGAGTTTTCTCTCCTTATCATCCCACTCCTTTCTGGGATCACATCCCCTCTACTCTCTCTACCATATCCTAGGTATATATAAAGTATATACTAAGTTAATATAGGTTGGCTAATATATTTATTACAATATATTTTTATGAGGAAAAAAAATGCTCAGTTCACTTGCTAAAATTTATGTTGCTCTAATTTATTGCCCTGACATATATAGAAGAAAAGTTATTTTTATAGGTTAGTATAACCAGCACCAACATAGCAAAACAGCTATGAAAATGGTTCAACACTAAAAATAGAAAAAAATGTGGAAAATAAATTTAGTATTATAGGTTTCCTGTTCTCTTATTTTTTTTGTTTTTCTCCCGAAAAAATTAAGGAGGTATAAAAGGATTCGGGATTCCTCATGTAAAATTAGGATATACTTTAAACAATAAATAACAAACTGGTGTGAAACGCCTTACACGAATTTCCCTTAATCCCAATTAATACTTTAATAATGGATATCGAGGTTCGGTCAGAAAAAAAAACGAAACAGATTTTTCAAATTTTCACCGATGTTTTGGCAGTAAAATTTTGTTTAAATTTAAAAATTTGTTAATATCAACACTTGGTGATGATTAATCGCAAGTTAAACCATGGTTTTTAAGAATTTCAAGAAAATAACTTTTACTTCGGCAATAAATTTGCCGAAATATCGGTGAAAATTTGGAAAATAGGCGGCTCTTGGGAATCTGTAGGGTAGATTTTAAGGTTGAGGTTTAATCAGGACCCTGTTTTCTGGGGTTCCACACTAATTGCATCTAAATTCTACCTGCTATGCACTGTGAATCAAGCATATATTTCTTTTATTAATTTTGTTGTATGATATTGAAATCTTTTGCTTCCTAAGTAAACAGATAGAGAACTTCTCCAGGTCGCTGAAGTTACAGCTCTTTACAGATATTATTAATAGCACCAACAGAATTGCACCTTCTGTTTGTCTTATTAACAAAGCGGTAATATCCATGTTACCAGTTACTTCATTGTTGAAACATTATTCCAAAACTTTACTTAAATTCATAGTATAACTTTATGAACATCGAGTAATTAAATAAAAATTAGTAAATTAATGGTTGCTAGTTAAATGGTTGCAATTAAGTGCAGTTATATTGCAATAGCATAATTACCAGGGGAGAAAATATTAAACACTGTTCTGAACTTCCCCATTTTCAAAAGCGGCCTTACTTCGAAACATTCCTGTAAGAAGACAATTCATTCATTATAATTAAAACTTAAGAACAAGATGTTAGGTTTCAGATGTTGAAAATTTGAAACACATGTGGCCGGAATATTGGTCAATAAAATGTAATTTATTCCCCAGTTTAGTAATGGATATCCCCCCCCCCCCAAGGGTTGGTGCCAGATACAAACAATTATTAAATTAGGGGAAACAAAGGATGCATGGGCATTGCTCATCTGGCAGTTTTACTTCCATTACTTTGTACATAACTTACAAATATTTTCATTTATCTAATACTCCAAAGTTATTAAATCAAGACTTAACTTTCCATCCCTTGCTTTTCTCTTGCATCCATTTTCCTTAAATTATCATTATGTTTCTTGTTTTTCTTTCTGGTTAGTATGGTGGTAGCAATGTTTACATGGCAGGGATTTCCTTTGCATGCAGACAGAACTTTGTATAAAGCCTATTTGGGTTGGAAGACTTTACCAAGGGTAATGCAATAAAAAAGAGAATTGTCAAGATAATACTCATGAAAATTCCCTTGACATAAAAAAAAAAGTTTCCCCTCTTATATTTTCCTTGTTAACCCCTGAAAAGTATGTATTTGCATTTTGTCAGATTTTTGTAATTTAATTCCCAGGGGAAAGAAATGTATAGACCAACTGTAGTGGAGGAAAGGGCGCCTTGTTATAAGAAAGGATTTGGAAATTATTAATATCATATCCTTTTTAAAATACTGATGCACTAAAAAGAGATAGATAAAAATTGAGAACAACTTTATAATTGTTTTAAAAAGTGACTTTTAGAAATTATTCCATCAGTTTCTTGTTCGCGTGTGTTATTTGTAGCCACAACACCTGAAAAAATCGCACGATAAAATAGGTCAGTTGGAAAGCACCATTTAAGGAATGAAATTCTTCCGGTTTTCTCAGTTTTCTTGCAAATGGCTTCAACGATTTCCTTTCAATATGGAACGATATACCTAAAAAAAAAATATCAACACTTTCATTTGAAACATTCAAATTATTTTAGAAAGATTTCTATGGCGTTAAAACTTTTCTATGAAGTTCAATTTCTTTTCAGTGTATGGTTCCCCACTTATTATTAAGAGTAATTACATGCTCTGCATGTAGTGTTGGAATGTTCTAAAAGAGTGCAAGATCTTTCTTCACTGAAGGATGTGCTTCTGGTCTGGGTTCCAGGTCACATGGGAATTTTTGGGAATGAAGAGGTGGATATGTTTGCCAAATTAGGCGCCTCTCTCCCTTTCATTGGTCCCGAGCCTGCTGATGGTGTGTCTTCTGGCACATGTCTGTAAGGCTTCCAGACATGAATGACCTCACAGCACTTATCTTTATGGATGAGTGCAGTGGGTTGTTGGCAGTCTAAGATGCTCATTGTTGGTGCGGACGGAGCTTTGAGAAGGGGGGTCCAGTGTCTTTCACGGACCTCTCTCAGGCATCTGGTTGGCTTCCTCACTGGGCATTGTTGCTTAAGGAGGCATCTCTGTACAATGGGACTCATGCCTGATCCCTTTTGTAGAGTTTGCGAGGCGGAGGAGGAAACACCCATGCATCTAATGACGGATTGTTGGGTTGTGAGGAGATAGGTTTAGGACCTTCGGCCGGAATAGGATATCAGTAGAGGATCTTAAGCTACATCCTTTTAAGGTTTTGGTCCGATTTGTTCGGTCTATGGTGAAACTTAGATGGGTAAAACCTGGGCCTGGACTTTTGTTCCAGACCCAATGGTTGTTATTCTTTAGGGGTAGCTATATGGGCCCAGGGAGGCTTTGGATAGCGTAGGGTTCGCCCTCCCCTTTCTTAAATAATAATATATGCTCTGCAAATTTGAAGAAAATTAATCAGCCAGAAGTATAATTTTATTAAATAGATTTTTCTAGTTTTTCACAATTTTCTCGATACAGAAGAAAGATTGTTAAACTCTTAGGTTATCGGATTGAGAGTGCGTCACTGGTTTGTTATAAACTGACGATTCGCCCATATTGCAATCAGCTCATATGGGAACCATATGATTTGTAGTAAGAGGAAATTGTGTGAGTGTTTCATAACAGTTTTTTTTACTATCTCTTAATAAGAGGAAGTTTCAAATTTTCTGTATCGAGTTTTCACCGACAATACACGTTTTCCTGGGGTCCAAAAAAAGTGGTTTTTAGAAAATGTGTGTGTGTGTGTGTGAACTTTTTGATTGGTTCACCATGGGATCTGATAGTAAATTATGTATCATAATTTCTTTACCGAAAGTACCACTTTCATTATCGAGTGGATATTTTAGTTTTTGTAATTTTTTTAGAAAATGGCTCCAATCATTTTCTTTAAAATTTCCTTTTTACGCTCCATACATGTTGATCTATCACTATATTTTTGGGAAAATTCATTGAAGGGTAAGTTTTGGAGACATAGTGGGGTTATGGTTTCCTCTAGAGTTTAATTTATCTATTAGACGATTCTATTGTCTATGTTATATTAATTATTTTTCTCCCGGGTTTTCCCCAAAGTGAGGATTCCCTCGCCCAAACTTATGTATATTATAATTAGAATTAAATAATTATGTTGACAAATTTCTGGTTTGAAGAAAATTGGTTGTCGAGAAGCGTGCATTACTGAACAGTTTTTTGTTTTAGTTTTCTATGATTTTCTTCATAAATTTATCACAAAGTTACATTAAACATCGAATATTAACACACACACACAAATCTGTGTTTGAAACTTTTTTCCGAAAAAATTCATTCAAGGATGGTTATGGGGACATGGGAGTTTATGCTTTCCTCTATTGCTATTTAGTTTACTATACGATTCTATTGGCTATATAATACTACGTACTACTTGGAATCAAATGTGTTGACAGAAGTACGAGCTTTAAAAAATCGATTATAAACGGAAGTGAGACTTTATTGAACAGTTAGTTTTCAGCGATTTCTTCCCCAAAGACACCATCGGGTTTCATTAAAAATGGTATACTAACTGTACGTACAGATATATATATATAGTAACGTTTTTTCCTCTGAACCAGCTACTACAACAAGTTTCTATGTGGGTTCGTTTAGATAAATCACTCTAAACTTCAAAAAGAAACATCAATTTATTGTTTAACACAATAAATTATAAATAAAGCACTTAATAATAATTAATACAGCCAACATAATTTCTCTTAAATCACTTTCTTCACTTTTTATACACTTTTCACAAAAGCACACTCCATTTGTAACAAGACTCTCTCTAGATTCACTGTTGTTCCACTATTTATACCGGTGGAGAAGGGTCTGGAAGGTTTTAGAACATTCTGGAAAGAGCTAGAGCGCCCCGCCAGCGCTTTCTAGCGGCCAATAGGAGAGGTGAGGTATCTGCTTTCTCTCCTAGATGGCACCGCGTTACAATATATATATCTATCTATATAATGTATATATATATATACACTATTCTCTGGGTGTTGAGGTGTTCCCAACTATTTATTATATTCCTAAAATATACATAAGTTAAGTTGTCATGTTTTGAAGATTTTTTTTAAAATTTCTTATTTTTATGCCTTGATAAAGACAATATGTTTGTCGAAACGTTGGCAAAAATTTAGTTTTTAATTTTTTTTTTTTTTTTTTTAAAGACGATCTCACTATCCATATCCATTATATATTTTAATTTTTTCGATAAAATTGATTTTTGAGGTGTGTTCTGGAGTAGCTGCAAGACCACGCCTTCCTCAAAAATTCTTAATAACTTTAGATTACCCCACTGATATAAATTGAAGGCAAGGTAATATTTAGTAAAAGTTGTAGGTTTGAAGAAATTATAACTAACTATGAAAATTGCAATGAGGGAAAAGTCGTGTGAGTGTTTACTGTCACTTTTTATAACAGTTTTTACTTTCTCTTACTGCCGGTAAGAGGAAGTATTAGGGATTGTGGCAAATTTTAGAGAATTACATTATCACCGGAAATACATATTTTGAGGCACGAAAAAGTGTGTTTTTTTAAATATGTGGGCTCTGTGTGGGTGTACGAGATCGTTTAGCTGTAGTCAGCATAATCAAAAACGGAAAATCGTAGAAATTTCAAAACCGAATATCAAATGACCTCAGAACATGTATTTCTAGTGAACACACAATTTCGAAAATTTCACTCTGATCACAGCACTTCCTCCCCTCAGGGGAGGAAGTGAGAGTAAAATTTAATCAAATCTGCAAAAATAAAAAAAATATACGATTGTGAAAGTCGTATGAACATTCCATACCAGAGTTTCAATATATTATAAAATAGTAAAGAAAAAAAAAGTGCCAAACAGTAGATAATGTGAATCAATACACTACGTGGGTGTGTGTAATTGGCAGCCAGAAGCGATGATTAGCCAAATTATAAATGTAGCTGAACTGTTCACGGCAGATATCCGTCATCGAATAGATCTAAATGGATAACCCATTGGTCCATCCAGGTTGATAAATCATTGTCACTAAATCTTCCATCAAGACCAGCTCGGGAATTTCCTGTCTGACAATTATACAGACTGGTGTTTCACTAGAGAAAATATTTTTTGTATTTTTATTTCTCATCTAAAATAATTTTTCCCGGAGAAATGTTTATAATAAAAGTTGTAGCTATATTTGTATGTGCTGTTAATATATCAAATTTAAAGAAAATCGTTGGTGCCGTTTTCGAGAAAATCTCAAAAACTGAAAAGCCCGTTTAGTAAAGTGGTAGTTCCGGTTGACCGATTTTATTATCGTCTCATGGTAGAGTATAAATGAAATATCAAATTTGAGATACTGCGATTTTTTCCTCTTATGAGTTATGCTGATCGCACATACAGACCAATTCCTGGTATTTTATCCGTCGTAGGTATTTCCGGTAAAAACTCGATATCAAAAATTTGACACGATTACAATACTTCCTCTTAACAACCTTAAGAGAAATTAATAAATTTTTGCTTAAATGGATAGCAAAAAATATTTACAAAGCAAATTTTTAATTTCATTTATAATCACTTTGTTAAGAATAATAATAATAATAATAATAATAATAATAATAATAAAAACTGGTATTTTATTAATGAGTTAGCCTTGTACGAGGAGGACCATAAATAATGTAGGGTACCAGACAAGAGCCTGTAGAGGAAGTGGGTTTATTGGCCGGTATGAGAAGACTCTTGACCGCATCCTATATAACCCTAAAATATATGGGGGCAAACGGGTTGGCACTTTAAAATAATTAAGTTATATCCGAGGACAACCCCCCTACCCGCACTCTCTATCTGTCTCTTGCCTCTGTCAGTTTCTATTCACCAGGAGCTCCTCCATACCGCCAATCCCCACCCTTTTTTTGTCTAATACAGTACTAGCATTCTTTTTATCTTGATAAAATTAGTAGCGCTTCTGAAAATGATAGGAATTTTCATTAAAGAAAATTTAATTACTCTCTCCCATTGTCTGTAAAACAGTGTGGCGGGTGGGTGGGGGGAATTTAGCTAAATTGTGAACGATGGAAATATATTTAAAAGAAAATATGCGTTTTATCCTATTCTTTTCAGAATAGTGTGTAAAAAGAGCTTATGGCAATTGGAAAAACTAAGAAGGAAATCTGGTGAAAAAGTATTCAAAGGATTTTCTCTTACGGCACTTCTCTGCAAATCAGGAATTTTTACTAATTACCCAGATAACTTTAATATTATACAGGTACACAGGCATAAGGTCATACTATTTTACACATATTTTTAATTTAAATTGCAACCCTCGAACTCACTTATTTAGAATTTTATCATCCTCAGTCGAAAAGGCTTCATTTAATATTTATAATTACATTGTACAGGCATGGTCCTATTACGTAGCTTTATTATAAATGAGTAAGCTTTACTTTGTTCAATTATTATTATTTTTTTTATTTCTCTACTTTTATGAAACAGATTGAATTCAGTTTCTTAATTCCTTATTTCTTTTCTATATTGTCACGAAGTCACGATTAGTGTTTTCTACTTTCTCTTACTCCCAGTAAGAGAAAGTATTGCGATCGTACCAGATATTTAAAATTGAGTTTTCACCATGTTTTGGGTTCCCCTGAATATGAAAAAATGTTTTTAGCGAATTCTCTGAATGTGTGTGTGTGTGTGTTTTTTTAATCAAAAACGAAAAGTCCCAAGAAGCTCAACTTAGGAATTCCGTTTAACTGTTACCACCACATCAGACACGAAGATTTTGGATAGAATCCATCAACCGGAAGTATTATTTTACTAAATTTTTTTTCGTGATCTCGAAATTTCAACTATTTTTTTTTAAACTTCGTATACTATCTACATACATATAAGTACCTAACACTTTCATTTGAAACACTTTACGGAAAAATTGATTTTTTGAGGTATTCTAGCCTTGTGAGACCTCTAAAGTACCACTTCGGTACTTATGATATATAGTTTTACCATGTACATAATTACCATGCACATTAGAAGCATTGCTAGAATTCCAAATTTGAAGAAAATCGGTTAACCGGAAGTGTAACTTTATGGAATCGTTTTTTGGAATTTTCTGGAAAATGGTTTTAATTTTCTTTCAATTCAAGCATAGATTGTAGATTTTAGACTGTTATAGGGGATTATTGCACTGCGACCTGAAAGATCTATTGTGCTCCCAATCTATTGTTTTCCAATGCACAGCCGGCCGCCAAGCAGCCTTCTCTAGCTACAGACAACCTGCCCATCACCGGACAGTGAGTTGTGGAGGCTTCTAGGAAGAAAAAATCTAAGGGCAGCATGCTGGATTCGAACCCGGGACCTCCGCATTCCTAGTCCAGCGCGCTAACACTGAGCTAATCCCTTCCTTCTCCATTGGCTTTTGCCAGTTAACTAGGGACGAGACCCTAGTTTGTGTACTGTGTTTGTCCTTGTCTGTAAAGTGAATGTAGTTTAAGTGTATTGTATACTGTTATGATGAAGTGCATGGAGTACTGAACTGTGGTAACCCGTGGGGTCGCTTCTCCCCAAGTAACTGCATGCAACAGATACCCCTTGCGGACAATCAGCATAGATAGAAATGTATCACTATTATTTTAATTATTTTTATGATAAAGTCGATTTTAGAGGGCTATTGAGGGAAGACTGTCAGTTAATTTAAATTTGCACAAGGTTTCTTGGTTACAGTAAATCACACATTTTCTTCTACTTTCACATTTTACCAAAATATTTATTTGCATTTAATATCATACAGATGGGGCCAAACTACGGAGATCAGCGTGAAGTCTAAATATTTCTAAACGCAAATAAAAATCAATTTTCTATGAAAACCGTTCCGGTAAAAGTGGTCTTTGCTTCAAGTATAAAGTAATTTGCTGGTTTAATTATTAAGAAATTCGCAGAAAAACTGGAAAACAAAGTATTGGAAGTTCATACTTTCTTACAAACAATTCTCTTTCAACTTGCAAGTTCCACAACATAACTCTTCGTTGGCATTATATAGATCGTAGTATCTCCCGCTGAACCTCCTCGAGAAATAGTATTCCTCTGGAAATTGTAAGGAAAATCGCAATAAAACCTTTCAACAAAGTGTTGTCCCAGGTGAGGGATTTCTGACCAATGAATTCTTCTTGACGTATTCCTTAATGATAATCAAATATTATCAAATTTGAGGTTCAACTTGTTTTTTTTTTCTAGTTTGGTCATATTCACATACAGGCACCCATACTCATTTGCACACAGAGATCAATTTCTAAAGAAAAAAACATTTTTTTTTTCCGAACTCAAGGAATCTGAAAACATTCCTTAAAAATTTTTCAAAAGAATTGAAGAACTTGATGGTGTTGAACTTTTTTTACACTCACCTTATAGCCCAGACTTAACTCACTTTCCTGGACTTCACACTTATTTTGGGGGTGGGGGAATTTATTAATTTCATCGAAGTTAAAACTGGAGTGGAGGAGTTTTTTGGATTCCAAATCCAAGCAATGGTATCAGCGTGGTATCCAGCAACTAGCAAAAGATGGCTTATTACAGTCCACACTGAGCTATAATTTGGACAATAATTACAATTTTTTTGTTTGTTTTTTTTATTTATTAAAAAAGGCCTTTTTTTATACACCCCATTAGAACTTGAAGAAATGCACTAAGTTGTGCTCGTCTGAGTGTTTTACGTCAGATTTTCCTAATTAATTATTCTCATATCACTAACAAATACTATTATCTTAGTAATTTGGATTGTAGTGGAGTGGGGTTAGTATTATAGTGGAAATATTCAGTTATCACAGAGCAGCAAATGAGTCACAGCGTATATATAACAAGGTAAAGGAAAACATTGATTACTTGAGTGACGTCACAAACTGGAAGAGAGTATACACAGGCGTACAGTGTCTACACCTGGCGGCACCAAGTCTAACCATACTGGGAATCCCTAGGGTACGCTTGCGCTCTTGTAGTTCGCCATAATAGAGGGCTCTGCACTCACTTAGTCACACTGCATTCGCCTGTTAGGCGTGTTATTAGTATCAAGTCACCATCCATTTAATATTTTATCTATATATTTCTTTAAAAGAAAATAAAGTAAACTCACTTCTTTCCGTGGACAAAATTGTCATCCAGCCATTCATAACCTCGAAGTAGGTTCTTTAATTTGTAAGTGTTTTTGAAATCAGATAAAACAAAGTCGTAAAGTCGGTTTTGTTTTAATTTTTTTTTTCTTTTAACGGTAAGTGAATTAATTAGGATAGGAAGCCTTGTTTAGTACCAAAAACAAATAAAAAAAGTTCCGGACTTAAATTTTCTATTTAATTTCTCTTTTATTTTTCTCTCTTTTAGTTTCTGTTGAAATTTCTTAGGCAAATCGGATCTTGTTTTTTCGCCCTATATCTCTTGTTTTTTTTCCAACGTGTTCTAAACAAGAGATGGCTTATCGGGGAGGGCCGTCTCTGATTTTCTTAGCCTCGTGCGTTTTCCTACTGCTGGTCACTTTTGGACAACTATGTGAAGTACAGGTTCGTAACTAGTTTTATCAGTTTTTATTGGTGTTTTTTCTCAAGTAAAAATTTTGTTTTGATAATTTCTATTTTATTATATTATATATATAAATGGCAGTAATAATTTTGTTTTTTAAGAAGTATATTTGTTTTATTTAAGTTTCACCGCCTCGGGCTGAATACTTCTGTCATCCCCTCCACTTTTTACTTATATATATATCAGCTCCTTGGTTCTTTTGTTGATTATTTATTTCTTTCTTTCCATTCGTTATTATTTCAGATCTAATTTATAAAAGCAAGAAAGGCTGCCATTATTTTTCATCAACTCTCTATCAATTTTTAATTATTTTGTTGTGGTTCTTTCATCATGTTATCAAACAGAAATTATGTAATTAATGTTTTTTTGTTGTTATGTTTTGATGTTGCAGCATGATTCTTTTTATTGATTTTTCTTTTGTTAAATCGTGCCCAACAAAATATAAATTAATCAATCAAAATTGTCATAAATAAGCGAACCTTATTCTTTAAACTTTTTTCCTCCTCTTATATAAGTTATAGAAAAAGGGCTTATATTATAGAAAGGTTTGGTTATTGGTACAAGTAGGTATGACTCATCCATAAACTCCGTCCCATCTTATACTCTCCAGGGCTTATCGATTCCTCTCTTGTTTCACCCCGCTAACACTACACCCCTCCTTCTCACCCGTACTAGCTTTCCATCGCTTTTCTTCACCCTTATTACTCTGTCTTTCTCTCTATACTGCGTGTGCTTCGTTCTAATATACATAGATATGTTCACTACATTTTTAGCTATATATATATATTTATATATGCGCTTCGGCTGGAAGGGTGTTTATTAATTGATTAAATAAAAAAGATAACTCATATATGACTCATTTATACAGTGGATTTCATAATTTTCCAATGAAATATATTTTCATCAAATTTGAGATTGTTAAGAATATATAGTTGTTCTTAAAATTATATAGTTAACAACACCTGTATATTGGTATTGAAATCATAGTTTAGTGGAAACACTAATATCAAAAATGAATCTCTCAAACTCGCTTGAATGCAGTTCCCTTAGAATTTTTTTTTTGTTTTATTTAAATAAAAAAAAGAATAGCTGGACATGTTTGTTGTAGTAATATTCAAAATTTTAAGAATATTATTGGAACAAATTTCGAGAATAAATAAAAGTTATGTCCGAAACACTGTATAGGAACTGGTGAATGATATACAAGAGGAATTGAAAAAGTTTAAACATTCTGGGATTTTAAGTTATTCTGCCCTCCTCCTACTCCCCCAAAAACACGCTCACAGACACTTTTTTTTATCCTCAGAAAACCTAAAAACATATATATACTTTCATTAAAAGTGCAGTTCTGAAAATGTTAACACAATCACAATACTTTCACTTACAGCAGTCAGATATATGTCACATTACGTCTATGAAATATGGCCAAGTCAGTCGCACTCAGCTGTATTTGTTGATAGTTCTCAAACAATTCGTGTGGAAATATACGAAATGCAAGAACACTTCGTAAAAACTTTCCATTTTATATACATATATATAAAATCACATAAATCACATTGTCCCTGCATTTATAAAGATACTCATTCACCAATCATCCGACTATGACTTCGACAATGTCCTCCTATTGTTAAAAAACTTCAACAACCAAATTATTTTTACCCCTTCTTGCTTCTGTGTTAGCAAAGAGTATTGGCAAGATTTTTCAGAATTGTTTTCTGCAAACAATCATGTTTCGAGACAATTTTATTTCGAGTTCATTGTTTTAAGGTAAGGTCTTAAGATTTAAGGATAAATTCTGTAAGAGAAAGTGTCAAGTTCGTAATAAATTTTCGAAATTAGGATTTTGCAAGAAATAAAAACTTTTTTTTTTTTGAGACCTTCAGAATAGGAAAATATGGTTTTAGCGAATCGTCTGTGTGTGAGATTTATGTGATGTGTTTGAGCGTGAATAAAATATCTCATAAAAGAGAAGCGGGGGAAGTTCAAACTTGATATTTCGTTTAGTTTCAGTTTCATCCCACATGTGGAAGTTTCGGGTCATAATCCGTCAGCCAGTTTTCCAGGATTTTTCTTTAAGTTTCATATTTTAATAACACGAAGCTTTATCACTTTTTTTTCTCTTTACGGAAAAATTGATTATTGAGGTATGTTATGTGAATCTTTATGAGTTTGGTTTCACTAAGTAGGGCAAGTTTCACAGAAGCGGGCCCTGCCATAACAATTTAGCCATTACCAAATAAACCTTTCCACCCTCCTCTCCAGCAACCATAATCCTTACCCTCTATGTTGTCAAATTGATATTTGAGAGAATTTATCATATAAGTAAGACCCGTCTATGATTCACTTCTGGTCTTATATGGATTCAATCGATATACTTTTTGGTCCTTATTGTTTATCTCTACCAACAACGTTCCTTTGTTTTCTTCTATTTTAGATAATCTTTCAGTTATTCTTTCACACGCGATGAACGATTCCTCCCTCCTCAGCTTCCCATTCCTTCTTCTCATTCACTTCTTTTCTTCACCTATTTCCACAACTTTCTTTTATTACCTAATTAGGAACGTTAGGAGATTCGTCCTCGTTCCCTCCTTGCTGTGTTTTTTTTTTCTTTCACCAACATTAATTCCTTTTCTTTTTTCTTTTTATAAACTCTACCTCTGGTACTTAAGAAGAAAATAGAGACTATGGTGGGTACGGAGAAAATAGAAGAAAAGCGAATCCTTGTTCACTATAGAGACTAAGGATGCTGTCACAAAAGGATTACATAAAATAAAATAGAGAAAATGGCGAATGGAAAAAGAATGGCACTTCTATATATTTTTTCTTTACTTTTTTGTCTCACATTTTTCTTTATGTAGATCTTTATTATTTTAAAATGTAATGTTAAACAAGACTTTTTTTTTTTAATTCTTTTTTCTATTCTTTTCTGTTATATAATTTTTAATTTTCAATGAATTAACTTGATAATTTAAATTTTTGGTTTAATATTTAATTATTTATTTTTTTTAAAAAGGCCAAAAATGTCTTTAATAAATATTATCATAATATACTTTTATTTCAACATAATATAAACAATTCTACTTGACTGGATTCTAACGGCTATTCATTGAACTGATTTTTATCAACATCTGTAATTTAAAAAGTCGTGAGTTCGGTTGTTTTTTTTAATTTATTTTTTTCATTATCAGTGAACGATTTATTGATTTCTATTAATTTTAATGCTCAATAAAAAAGTTCGCTTTTGTCGATCTGCTGTGTGAAAAGTAATCTGGTGTGAAATACTCATATGACTTTTCACCCAGACAACGTTATTTAAAAAAACGTTGTAGTGTTTATTAAATGTTGCCTTGCCTACAATAGTACTTATTACAAATAGCCATTAGAACCAAACTGTTAACGTCAAAACTAAAATAACAATATTAAAAGTTCTGTCTCAACTCAATAGACACGAATTGTCTCCTGAAAAAATTTCTAGTTCCTTAGATTCCTAGTTGAAATATCAAGTTTTAAAAGAAATCGACTTAGCCGTTTTTAAGAAAACTGAACAAAACTAAAAATCAAATTAGTTAAGTGATCCTTCCGATAGACAGTGAGAGGAAGTTAAAAAAATAGAAAGAAAATGCAATGAAACACCACCCATGATTTTCTTTTCTGCAATTAATTCAATTTATTGCAAGTAACAGATTTTCTCTTAACTGGAAATGTTTACTTTCCTTGTCGGCCTCAGCGTTACTGCCACATTTAGGAGCAACTGAATCCGTGACTAGAGTGTACACCACCAGCTAGCGCCTCCTAAACACCTAAAAAATACTTTCAATTTTACTTTAGAAGTTAAGCGCAGTGTCACTGATTTCCCCCAGATTACCCGTAAAAAAATTCATTTTTTCAGAAAGATATGTTTCAAATAAAAGTGATTGGTTTATTTATGTCCGTTTCAAAGTTTTTAACTTTAAAGAAAAAAAAATAAAACCATGGAGCTGTTTTCAAGCGAGAAAATCGCGAAAACTCATATAATCTGTAAGTAAACTGTTCACGGATAGTGATTCTTCGGATTGACGGATTTTTTTTACATTAAACTTTATTTCGGATTACATTGGTGTACCCAAAAATCATACCAGGTTGGCGCTTCCGTTCGTTCTTTATTCTCAAGGATTATTTATTATCAAGAAACATGTATTACCAGAGAAAACTGAATTTTCGAAAATTACTGCCCCTTACGGTGGTAAGAGAATCTAATAAAATCCTACTTTTATTTAGGCAGATATTAAAAAAAGAAAAGAAAAGTGATTTATATAATTAAAGATAACTTAAAGGAGATACACTCGTATGTACTTAAGACAATTATAAATGTATGCTGATAATCATACCATATGTATATATACATATAAGATTAGAAGACAATGCTTCTTATTATAGTACTCTATAGAGAATGAGTGCTATAATACAATGAGTTAAGAAAAATAAAAAAATGACACACCACACATATGCATTTGACATTCTATCATATTACGTAATGTGCCTATTTAAAGATAATAACGTCATCTAAATAGAAACTAAATACAATAAACACTCCTGCAGTAATGTAATTATCGTTATTTTGTTAAATTATATGTTGCGTTTACAATTTTTTTGACCTTGAAAAATGTCAAAAACAAAAAAATTACATATGATATTTCCTCCAATATTTCCTTCAAAAGTTTTCATATTCTACAGTAGCGTAACGAATAGTGTCTTCAAATTGTAGTGAGAAGTTGGACATTCACAGACGATCCGGCTCCATTCAGCTTTTTAGGATTTGCTTCCTGCGAAAGATAAAGAACTATTTCCACTGCTATGACTTTGTTCGCCGTTAGAGCAAGCTTTGTCCTAACAACTACAGCTGAATGGGCTCCTACTTATTGTCATAAGCCCACCTCAAATATTAGAACATAATCGTTCGTTCGTCAACCGAGATACGACAGAACATCGCAATCAGATAAAAAATAATGTATTCTGTCATCATATGTTCAAAACATTTTAAACGAGTTACCATTATATAAGAAAAATTAGAAATTATTAAAAAGCATAACTTACTTGAAAAAATATTGTTTTTTTATAACATAATATTATGATAATAATAAAAATTGTCCTTTCCCATCACTAGTAGTTCCCATTGACCCTTCACCGAGATTAAGGTTCATTAGATCAGTGTTACCAAGTTTGCTTGAAGTAGAGTTGTCTCCGGTTTTATGTTTAGGGAACTTATAATAATCATAAAAAAAATAAATATTTTAAAATTTTGTAAGTTTTCGTCGACTTACACGATATATTTATAAGGGGCTCCCTCAGATATGAAAAAAATATTGTTTAACGAATAGTCTAAATGAGAGTATTTTAAGTGTTGATGTTTATGTGTGCGTTTTTTGTTTTGGGAGGAAAATATTTTTTATAAATAAAATCGCAGGAACCTCAAACTTTAATTTCCGATGGGCCATTGCCAGGAAATTCAACAGCAAGTTTACCGTCGAAATCCGTCAACCGGAAGTTGCGAGTTAACGATTTTTTTTTCACAGATTTTCATATTTTGTCGAAAAACGTCTTGATATTCTTTAAACACTGCCTTCTAAATTACGTACAGGCCGGTCACATTATTTGAAATATTTTTTTAAATTCATTTTTCTAGGCCCATCATTTAGGTTGCTTTTCAATTACCTGGATCTTCTGGAATTATTTAGGATTTTAGGTTTCCGTCTAAAACCATATCAGTATGTAAACAGTTCCATACACTTAGTATAGTTCAGGAAACTAAAGTTTAGAAAAAAAGTCTGACTTTTAAGAAAATATCAACCAGAGAATTGTTGAAATAGAGTAAGGAATGTAGAGTGAGTTATACCAGACGTTTTGCCATTGCATTTAATAGAGTGTAGGGGACCTCAAGTCACCATTATTTTAAACATTAAATATCAGCATCTACGATTTTATCCGTCATAGTAATGATTCGTTTTGTTGGTGCTGACCTGGTTCGGATACTCGTCTATTGTCAGAGTAAGGCTATCAATACGTCTAGAGAGTATTCTCCTCTATACCTTTTGATAGCTTTAGTTTGACAGTGGATGAGTATCCCCGAAACCTGATCAGTACCAACAAAATGAAGCATTACTATAACGGATTAAATCATTGATGTTATCCAGCATTGCGGCCCAACCACATATTGAACATTAATATTATCGTTGATTTTCTTATTCTTTCGCATAAAATCGGCTGGCTAATATATTTGCCACATGTGAAAAAACTTTGGTTGTCGCAATGTTGTAGGTTTAGTAATTTTTTTTTCAGAAAATTACTTTCCGATTAAGTAAATAGTAAGAAACTAATTCAAGATAATGTAACTACACAATTTGTATATAGTATAGTAGAATATAATATTGTAAAGTAGGCATATAGTATAGGTTATATTGTAAATATTGCGCATGTTCAGAGTTGTGAACATGATCTGAAGGAGGCCACAAATTGTATCTTTAAATTTATTCACCCCAATTTATAAATATTTATCAATACCAGTAGGTACATATATATATATATATATCAATACCAGGAAGTATCGTATTCAAATTCAACATTGGTGTACATTGTTCCACGTATATCTCTCCTCCATATGAGTACCTGGGGGGGGGGGAAGGTCATCTGTTTGGTTTTTCTGTTAAAAGCGTTTATTGTTTTATTTATATATATGTTTTTTAAATAATATGTTTACAAAGTGAAGGAAATCTGTTGTTCTCTCCCCTCATCCTTTATTTTTTTCACTAGGTTTTGGAGAAGGACTGAAGTTGTAAATTTTCTACTTTTTCCACGGAAACCAATATTTCTTACATTTCTACGTTGTAGTTATTGCATCATTCGTTTGTAAATTTTCTTATTTGAATTAGAAAGATGTATTATGAACTTGTCAAAATTGATTCGCCATTAAGATAAGCATTGTTTTGTTAATTTAAAAAATCGTCTACAGGAAATCCAGCTTTCCTTTTTTTTCCCGGTGTTTTGTTTTTTGTATTCTGGTGCAGTAGAGCATTAAGTTATTCTATAAGGTGCCTAGAAAAATCGGTTGACTGAAAGTGCAACTTTAACGAATACGTTACAGCGTTTTGTAAACGCGATTTTTCTCTAAACTTGGACTGTTGAACATTTGTAAACCAATCATTTTTATTGGGAAACATTTTTCTGAACAATATTTGCTTTTTGCAGTGGTTCTGTAAAATGGCTTACAGCTTGACTGCGATTATAAATCATTACAAGTTTTTCTGGGTCATTACAGAGTTTTTCTGGCGGATAGGAAACGCTGTCAGCTGTATTGTTGTCAGTCATTAAAGCTGATAGAATGTAAGAGCCAACAAGTAAAATGTAAAACGCAGATATAATTTTTTTACAGTTTATTATTTAATTATTCCCGGAGATATTTTAACTTGTTCATAAACATATAGAAGTGAATAAAGAATTTATAAATCATGACAAACTATTTTCTACTCGCCAGGATGTACATAATGATGATGAAATATTTTGTCACCAAGTATATAGATTGATGACTTCATTAGTTAATCGGCTTTGCATTAATTAATGTTAATAAATAAATGAATACCTGTCTACTTTTATAAAAGTTTGTTTAAAAAATTACTTATCCATTTCAACTATTAGAAAAACAAAATACTTTTTAAATCTAATCGATTTTGTAGAGAAATTAGCAAAATCTTTTAATTATTTTGATATATTTATAATAAAAAATCTGGTATGAAACACACACACTCCTTTTCCTTACTCAATTAATACAATTTAATTAACAAATTTTTCTTTAAAATTGCAATATTTACAAATATTTAGATTGGCTTGCCATGAAGAAAGTTGGTAGGGGTTACATACTGAATAGAAATTGTGGACGCCCTCTGTCTCAAGATCTTGTAGCGGCGGTTTCTATTTAAACCTAACTGAGAGGTCGCCAAAACACTTCAGAATACCTTTTTTGGGGGGGAAACTGTTTGTAATAAAAGTGATGCGTTGTATTTGTGGACTGAGCACATCAAGTTTAAAGAAAATCGTTATAGCGAGAAAACTCCAGAAAATGAAAACCTACTCCGTAAAATCGTACATCCGGTTGTTCGATTTTTTTGGAATTTTGTGGTGGTTTGTAATGTATATTAACAGTATGGGTGGCAATAAAGGTATACATCGTACTGAAGTGGCACTTTAGCGGAAAGCACTAAAGCTTCTGGAGGCTACTGATTCTCCATAACTCCCAAAAATTCATTTTCAAATGTTTCAAACAAGGTTATAGTCTGTTATAACTAGTAACCACAGTTTAAAGTAATTCGTTGGAGCCGTTTTCGAGAAAGTCGCGGAAATTGAAGAAAAAATCAATAAAGCTACTTCAGGTGGCTGGATTTTGCCCGAATCCTTCGTGTCAGATGCGGTGATGGTACCTACGGAATTCCAGGTTTGAGCTTCCTGCGACTTTTAGTTTTTTGTTATATTTTATTCACAGACTCAATTTATTTATATGTAGGAAATCAATTTATTAATTTATAGGAAAATGTGACACGATCGCAATACTTCCTCTAACTAGGAGTGAGAACGCCTGAGTCATTTGAGTAATTGACTAGATAATTTCAATCATAGGTTTAATTGCCTTTCAGATTTCAATAGAATTCGACCAATCAAATATGAACTACATTGAGCCTTATTCTAAGTATAGCACTCAGCCTGTCCTAGAGAATGCATAACATTTAATATCCTCGAATCGATTGATTTTAACAGACCACACGAATACTAATGCTCGGTCAGATTTACTGGTCGAGGAGTACTTAATCTCGGTCAGATTTAGTGGTTGGTTGATTCAGATTGCGCAGGCTGGGACTGAGAAAAAGTTCTGATGGTAGACTCTTAAGAAACTTGGTTCTTCATTCTTGCCGTGTATGATGAGCCAAACGTCATCTCGATAACGTCACACACTTTGTATAATAAGAAAACAAGTCAGCATAGCTCAAACAATACTATAGTTGATCTGTTTACGATCTTACTTGCCAAAAATAACTAAACCAGCCGGATCAGATAATCAACATATCACTATGGTGATGGTTCAAGGACGATCATCCACAAAACAGCATTCTTTGTCTTTTTCAGAGGTGACAAAAACATTCCTCCCCTCACATTTGTATTTTTTTTTAAATAAAAATTCCAATCGACTGGCTGTGCATCGATTCATTATTTAAAATAAAAATAAAATAAAAAAGATAAAAAGAAACGGCTGAATTTCATTCCCTTTACTCCGTATCTGATAAGATATTTTTTATTAAAGTTAGTTACATGCAGTCGACCTTAGTTGTTACTTTAACTTTTTCAACGGCTCTGTCCACACATACCTAAACCAATCACCATCATTGTATTCTCAGCTCAAACTACTGAACACTTGTTAGGTTTTCTATTTTTCTTCCAGAATTTTTGTTAATGTTCTTCCTAAATAATTCATTTCTCTTTTCCTTTTATGTAGAGGGGAGGTATATTTGACTTTTTAAGGTATCAAGTAAAGAAGTTTTAAAGAATTCTAATTGGGTCTTCGGCTGCTTGATTATGTTTCCCCAAGTGTTAACTGATTAATTCAATCAATTAGCAGATCGCAGGTCGCTAGAGAATATTAACCCTAGAACATCGGACATAAATCTTCCTAGAACTATTTGTTCAGTCTTTGGGACCATCCCGAATAAAATTATACGTATATTCACTGTCTCAGAAAACAGACACCCCAATTTACAGAAAAAAAAAAGGTTCTTATTCCATATTAGATTTATTCTTAGAATAAAAATTATATATATAGAATTACATTTAAAAGCAGTTCGATCGGTTGGCCATTTCAGCGTTGAAAGTACGGTGGTAACCATGGTAACGTGTTATAAACAACAATGTTGCACCTGAAAATGTAACACACTTGTATCGATTTTATTTCCATACATGATATATCGAACCGAATTTGTATATTTGTTTCCATTCTATTGTTAATAATGTACTTTTTTTTTAATTGCGTTTGTTGAAGAAAAAAAAATCAAATTACATTTTTACTTTCTCTTGCTGCTGGCAAGAGAAAGTATTGCGACCGTGTCAAATTTTCGAAATTGAGTTTACACCAAAAATACATCTTTTAACGTTGTCCCCTGATTACGACAAATTTTTCTTAATTTTTGAGCTCCCACTGAGCCAGAAAAAATGGTTTTTAGCTATTGTCTGTGTGTTTCTGTTCAGCATAACTCAAAAAAAGGAAAATCGCAGAAAGTTCATACTTGATATTTATGGTCGCATTTCCTCTCGTTTATGACCTAAAAGATTTTGGTCAGACTCGGCAACCGGAAGCACCACTTCTTTTAGACGCGATTTTCCTGGAAACCGCTTCAACGATATTCTTTTAACAATTGCATATTATCTACACATGTGACTAGCTTTCATTCTTATTTGAAAAATTTTCCCGGGATATTTGAGTTTTGGGCGGTTCTGGGCAAACACTAAACTTAAGCTTTCCTCAAAAGAACCCTTACTGGAAACATTTTTCCGAAATAATTGATTTAGTGGGGTTTTGGGGATCTGTCAGTTAGGTTTAAATTTAAACTGGCCACTAGCTTTGTCAGAGCGCCTCTATACAAGTCCGTTCGATATACTAGTGCAAATCCTACTACCTTATTTCTGTGGCCAGTCCAACTGCACACAGTGAACGTTACAATTTTAAAGAAAATTTATTAATGAAATTATGCTAAATAGAGTAAGAGAAAGTGATGTGAGTGTTTCACAACAGATGGTTTTTCCATATTCAGAGGACCTCAAAACATATATTTCCATTGATAATTTAATTTCAAAAATTTTACGAGGTCGCCACACTTGTTCTAACAAGCAGTCACAGAATGTAATACAACTTGGCTCAAGTTGCAGCTGCATAATACCAAAACTTATCTTTATCTAAAACTTATAATATATTTTCAGAATATACATCCTGCATGAAAGACTTACGCGGTGCAACTTATCATAGAAATACCTGCTTCAAATCCTTATGCAATATATATATATATATATATAAAATATAATATAATATATACTTTCATAAATCAGGATACCAAAAGAAAAAGGTCCGTCCATACCTTATTTTGGGGCCTCTCCTGATATCAGTACTTGATACTATAAAGTAAACACTAGAGCCGCCTAGTGACAAAAAAAATGGGTTCAAGTGGGAAGCCGCTAGAAATATCGGGTACTATATACTTCTTTCAACATCCTCTTGTGTATACACAACAGAGCGATAGGGAGAGATAGTTCTGCCTGGGAGGGTGGAGACAGGTATAAAGGTTGGTCCAGTGTAGCAGAGGACACTTGATTTACGAGTCTGGTCCAGGAAATCCCCCATTAAATAAGTATTGGCCGTATATATACTTATTTATATATATATATATATATATAAATATATCACTGCCATGCGGATAGCAACTTAACCCGTTCTTCTGGTGCTGTTCAAGTCCCTTGTAGCCAGCAGCAAGTCGGTCTCTACAAATACTATGTTTCTTTCGTAATCTCTCTTTCTAGCTACTGTTCAGTAATTAGATGGTAAATTTTTATCATTTCCTACTATCCGGAATTATATCCGTCGTGGCATGCATGTTATCCAGCATTGCGGACCCAGCCACATTTTCAACATTTCCTATTATATTTATTTTCATAAACTTTGTTTAATATCTTAAGCTTTATTTATTTTTTATTAACATTTTTCGTTTTTCTTGTTCATCTTAGTTTCAAGATAAATTGGAGTGAGTCACTGAACCCGGTGGCTGTAAATCCACCATTAGATACCAAATCGCCGTTAGAATTCTTGGAAATTCCATTGAGCTATTGCAATTCCATGAAGCTCATGCGACAGAGAAAAAGCTAGACAAATAATTTTTATAACATCATTTTCAGCTAATCAATAACTAAAAAGAAATATTAAACTTTGGTTGTGCGAAATCTCCATGTTCAATTATGCAATATTGATGTTCATGCAGGTTTTTAAATTGAGCAACCGGTTGGTGGATTTTGTCGGAAATCTTCGTATCAGATGAAATGGTATTATCTTCTTCGAGCCCCTTTTATTTTTGAGATATCTTGTTCGCACACAAACCCGCATACAAACCATTCGCTAAAAACATTATTCCGTACTTCAGGGAACTTCAACACGTGAATTTCCGGTGAAATACTCAATTTGGAAAATTAAACACTATCGCATTCCTCTTGTAAGAAGAAGTAACAGAAAAAAATAAAATAATAAAAAGTACTAATGAACATACCAATCCAATCTGATGAAAATCCCGAAATATGCAATATTCATGTCAAACAGTAATAGCATCCAAAACTGTAGATTCAGTTCATTGGTTGAATAAGTTCACATCTGTTATGTCTGAAAGTTTGTAAATTACCACCAACCAGTCTCACACCCTCCCTCTCTAGGTTTACCGTCATCACTGTGTTTGAGTGACTCAGACGAGCCAGCCAGGGTCATTGTGTTCTCTGAGCTCTGGTGACATTCAGAACTTATACAGGTTTTGGGAGGGTGTGAGGGTGTGGAACGATCGAAGATTTGAAGATTGGTTCGCTGCAATAGTGTGTGCGTGCCCGTCCCGCCGACATGGAAGGTGAGCGGCCAACAACTTTTTGGAGAGCACTCCCCCTCCCCTATTGTATGCGACTGAACTGTTAGTAGTGCTCGGTGGATACTCTAATCGATGTACACCATAGAACTCATTTCAAAACTTTATCAATTATACCAACCGGATTATAGCCCTTCTTAATAATTTGGTACAAACGTCTTTAGTACTAAATCCCAATAATCGTTAGGAAGACTTCCCCACCTCCTCTTGCTCCTCCGTTCGCCCTCCTCCACCCTCACTTTAAATTTTGTTCCATTACCATAGAGCCTTCATTTTATTAAAGAAAAAGGGCTTTTTATAGAAAACTCACTCCCATTCCATAAATGGAAAATATCCTGACTAATTAAATGCTGAAAGGATGAAAACTTATTTTCAGGGCAATATCCCCGTTTTAGCAACAAATCATAGCTGTCTCCTTCAAAATAATAGGAAATTTTCTTTTAAAAAAAACTCATTAAATGATTACGTCAGAAGAACACAACTTTATATTTTCTCTTACTATTTTAAGTAGAAAAATGGCGAAATGTGACTGATTTGCGAAATAGATTTTCACCAGAAATTCATGCTTTCCAAGAAATTGGACTGTGCGAGGGTCAATTTAACATAAAAACAATATATCGCATAAACTTTAAACTTGACAATCCGTATTGTTGTCATCAGCGCAATTAGACACAGCTGATCACAGTTGGTTAACCCGGAGATGGTATCACATTACTGAATGGATACTTCAGTTCTTACTTTTTGTAAGAGGCAGTATTGCGATCGTGTCAAATTTGCCAAACGGAGTTTTTCACCGGGGATATTGCAAAATATCCCTAACTGAAATACACGTTTGAGGTCCGCTAAGCACGAAATATAGTTTTTAAAAATTGATCTGTGCCAGCATAACACAAGAAATAGGGTGGAAAATTGCAGGAAGCTGAAACTTGGTAATTTCATTTAGGTTCTATTAGCGGACTCCAACAATATAAGGTTTTGGTCAAAATCAGGTCGACCGGGTGGTTGTACCACTTTAATGAATAGATTTTCAGTTTTTTGTTTGTTTTTTGTTTGTTGCAACTAATCATATAAAGAGCTACAACTATTGTTTGATACATTTTGCCCGGAAAAATGCATTTTAGGAGTGAGTTGTTTCCTTTAAAGTTCCTCAATATATTATAAGATTCTTTCATCTAATGATTATTAATAAGAGTTTAATGTTATATTTTAACTCCTCAACGACAAAATACGCGACCATAAAAACAAAAATATTTTTTAGGTCTATGATAATATAAGAATTTGAAGAGCTTTAGACAGATAGAATATAGAACTAATTCTGTTCCACAGAGATAACGCAGCCGACCAGAATACGACGTCATCTTTTCTTTGCCATGTCTCTTGAAATTGATGATAGTGTTTAGAACAAGTGCGTGCCGAAAGTGAGCCGTATATCCTAGAAAACCATTTAGTAAAGCTAAAGGAATGTTTCTTCCTGTGGAAGTAATTGAATCAAATTTAATCTCTTGCTGTCAGTCTAAGACGCTCCCAGAGAATAGCATTTACACTCGCACGCGCACACACATACATATACACATTACAACAAGCCGTATCTTGCCGCCTCCAATTGTCTCGTGCTGTGTCTGTTATATAACTAAGATACAATTTAAATGTAAATTGTTTTCCTACGTTCTAGCAGTCATTCTTAGTCACTAATTAAAATTAAACAAATCAGAAATAGTAACAATGAATAGAGTTTGAATTAAACCTCTCCAGTTATATTATGTGATGATGTATATAAATTAACATTTTCTCGAATTTCCATTATTAATTTTCATGATGTAATCCATAAAATATGAAATATATCTTCTACAAATACTTCCATCAGATTTCCTGTGAAAAAATCTGTTCTCACACACTCACACGACTTTCTCTGACTGCAAAATGGCAAATTGTCTTCACACTTACAACTCTTATTAGTGTTTAAAACCGTCGGCATTTTTATGGAGAAAATCACAAAAACTTGAAACACGTAATCAGTAAAGTCGTACTTCCGGTCAACCGATTTTCTTCAAACAGAGAATTTTGACAACTTATGTAATTATAATTAATATCATTTAGTTAACACTGACAATTTTCTAGAAACCACTTTTTTGGACTCAGGGGATCTCAAAACGTGTATTTCCGGTGAAAACTCAATTTCAGAAATCTAGCATGATCGCAATACTTCCTCTAGCAGCAGCCTGGTGTGAAACACTCACGTGACTTTGTCTTATACAATTTAATGAAGAAATTTTCTTTAAAATTGCAACGCTACAATTGTAGTTAGGCTGGCCATAAAAATGATTTTACTTGTATACCTTATGTGGGGCGCTCATGTCAAAGCAATAAACTTGTCCAAATTTAAATTTAAACTAACCGATGGACTCCCTAATATCCAACTAAAGTCAATTTTTTCAGAAAAATGTGTCCAATAAGAGTGATAAGTTTCTATCTAGGCAGCAAGCATTCCAAGTTTAAAGAAAATCATTGTAACTGTTTTCGAGAAAATTCCATAACTGAAACATTTACTTTGTAAAATCGAACTTCCGGTTAACCGATTTTCTTCAAATTTGGAATTTTATTAATTCTTTTACTATGAGTTAGTATTATGTGGTAAAACCAATGTTTTGTTGAAAAGAAAGAGTTTTGTGGAGCCATTTACCACAAATACCCAGTAAAACTGAAAAATTCATTCTGCAAAGTGGTACTTTCGGTTGAGGAACATTTTTTCTCATTCAGAGGATCTCAAAACCTGAATTTTCCGATGAAAGCTAAAGTAAAAAAAAAATGATATACTTTTTCTTCTACTTATGAACTGTAAGAGGAAGTAAAAACTGGTGTGAAACATTCAGATCGAGTAGCAAGCAGCACTCGGTGGCACTCCCGAAGGAAATACTTGGGAATTATCTAAAACGGATACAGTTTTTCCGCAAACTAAACTTTTTATCATTCGTATGTGAACTCTTTTTCTAAAAATTGAGTGCTGCACTCAAATGTAAGCTCTGGAAAGTTCCAACTCAAAGTAGTTCCGGATTTTATAGAGCCCATATCCAACATAGTTGTATAGTTTGTAGTGGCAGTGGAACCCTGTTCATCGGCGAACTAAAAGATCTTTAGCTTCTTTGCTGCGTCTGTGTGTTTACAGCAATATTTTGTAGTCATCTTAACATTGTGGGTCATTTTAGGTGGAAGTCAGAGTAGTCGTTAGGCTAGAGTTTGTCAACGACTGGTGAATTAAACCCAAAGAGAGGTAGACACTAGCTACTTCTGTATAAATATGCGTGATCGTTGAAGAAATCGTAATTCCATCTATAGTCTATCATTTTTATATTTTACAAATCGTACTGACAAAAAAAATCAAGTCATATATCAATGTCCATAGATCGATTAAATCAAAATCATCGTGAAATCTTTGATTAAAACTGATGTTAACATTTCCCCATTATTGGATATAACTTTTATATGAAACTAAAAAAAGACATCAAAAAACGCCTGTGTATAAAAATGTACAATAAAAATGACATTTCCGCTTATATCAGGCAACAAAGTTGATATACCACGTAGTGTTTCAGTATTCATGGCACGGATATCAACAGCCTTCGAACATCTGCTCCTTCATCAATAGTAAATAATCTGTAAATCTTGAATCCATTTTGGCAAAAATATTTTTTGTACCATCAAGCATTTAAATGTTGATTGTAATGTTTTTTAAAATGGTTATTATATTTTCCCACACTACTATGAAAAAAAAAAATCTTGTTTGAAACACTCACACACGACTTTCTGCAATTTACTTAGTAACCATTCACAAATTTTATTCGAATTTGGAATTTTTTCCTGCTTGGTTTGGCTTCATTTATTATAAAGTCACACTTTTGAGGTGAATCTGAACTTCCTGGCTTTCCTAGAACACAAGAGGCAGGTCTATAAATGTGTAGTATAAACGAAGTCCAAGTAAACCCATTGGTATCTTTAACGAGAATAAAACAGAAAATTGAAGAAAAAAAGTTCAATAAATTGCATTTCCGCCCCATGGATTTTCTTCAAATTCGAAATTTTAGCGATATTTAATAATCACTTTTTAATATTATATTAATTTTATTCTAAAAATGTTTAGAACTTTAGGTACATATTAAGAACATAAAAAAATGTTTTAAAGAATACTGCTGAAATTCGTTATAATTGCAATCAAATTAATTATTTATTTATTTTTTTAATTTAAAGCATGTCAACATCTATGACGTACTTCTCAGTGCACTGTCGGCATCCTCACTGAGTCTTCTCTCACAACAGACAACACTGTCCATCACCGTCCAGTGAGCTGTAGAGGCTTCTAGGAAGAAAAAAAAACTAAGTGGCAGCATTCGACTCGAACATAGGAACTACGCGCTACCACTGACCTAATCCCTTAGTTATTGTTTTTTAGTTATTTTTCACAAACATAGTGGTATGCCGCAATGTATGAGAAATTGTAAGTTCCGGCAAGGGGGGCTTTCTTTTTAAATTTGCATCAAACTTGGAATTTTAAATCAGTTGCACAATTATAAATTTGGGCAGTGGCAAGGGTAGTTGTTGGTTAGCACACTTGACAGAATAGTATGTGAATTTTATAGGCCAGACAACAGAGAGCCATTGAAATTGAGTTGACTTAACCCAGTAATATTTCAACGTCACACTTTACCCAGAACCACCAAAAATAATCTTCACCGGAAAATTAGTTAAAGTAAAAGTGATAGGGTTATATCAGTGCAGTCAGCTTTCCAAGTTGAACGGTGGAGCGGTTTTCGAGAAAATCTTTAAACCCAAAGAGGCTGTTCTGTAAAAGTGCACTTTCAGTCCTCTGATATTCTTCAAATTTGGAGTTCTAAAAGTGCATTTAATGTAAATTAATATTATATAGGTGGCTGAACCAAAAATTGTACTGGTGTGATAACTTCGGAGGAAAGCTAAACCAATTGTTACACCTGAGCCTTCCAATTTTTCAAATAATTTTTCCGAGAAAAGGTTTCAAATAAATGTGATGGAAAATCGTCGGCCAATAAAGAAAATCAGGAAGAAAATCTCATTAGTAGTTGCACTTCCACAGTTGATGGATTAAGTTTCAGGATTCCTATGAGTTTACATCACGCACACCACACACCCCACCCTTATATTTCCGGTGAAAACTCATTTTCGAAATATTGACACGATCGCGGTACTTCTTAACGCAGTAGAAATAAAAAAAATGCAAACCTACCTACTTTGAATCTAGACCTAGTTATATATATGTTTAAATAATAAAATTGAAAAAGCATTTTTCATTGATTAGTTCTGTTCTTAATTTATGAGATTTGTTCAAATCCTAGTAAATTTAGTTTTAGTCCAAATGATGGGATATGTAGAGCGACTGGGTAGCAGGTCAATGCTGCAGCTTCAAAATGACGTCATTGTTTACGATCTTTTTTGCATTATGTCCGATTCTATAAAATTGTTGGAAAATGCTGATTGACATGATGTGTATGTGTGTGTTTGGTAGATATTCCATGGTAGGTGGTAGAAGGATACTCTGTTCACATCATTATGCAGTATTGGATTTGTTCTTATTGTCAGACTTGGACGACGTTAGTCGCCAACTCTACTTCTCCCAATAGTGGGCTCCAGACAGTACAATTATGATTTCTTTAACACGCAAACGCATGTTCATTGGAATGCCCCACTACTCATCACAGCTAGTATTAATGTAATTTATTACAACTACTGATTTTTCCAGTGAAACTTTATCTAGCGAAAATTCAAAAATTTTATCTAGTGTTTCCTTTCGTGCACATAAACTTCAAAAAAGTATGGATTTTCAGTATAAAAAACATCAAAACGCTCACACGATTTCTGGTGAAAGCTCACACGACCTTCCCATGTGTTAGATAGTTGCCCAGATAATATGCTTCTTGTGACATGCCGCCACCTAACACCAAACATAGAATAATGGAGCTTCTGGCGGAGAAGGGTCACACATGTCTGGAGGAGGTGTATGCAGTTGATGACGAAGGATCCATTAGATTCGCCGGCATTATTGCCTTTCACCAGAGTAAGAAGCTTGCCTGGATTATAGATCCTACTATCGAAAAAATAGAGAGAAGCAGAGCATATACAATAAATGCATAAGCTTCTTTTAGGAAAAGTTTCGAGAAGAATATGGTGAGAGGGAATTTCACGTCCGTGGATTATGGTTTGGCTCTCCCTGTACTATACCCGAGCTGACTGGCAGATTTTTTGACAAGGTCGGAGTAGACCGAAATCACTTGACAACCTTGGCAGTATCAATTTATTATTTCTGATTCTCTAGGAATTTTAAACTTTCATTTATATGAACGATAAATCAATTTAGGTTTGAATTATTTTAACTATTGCATTTAGAATGACGATATTAGCTAGTGTTTGATAAATCCATTTACATTGTATATATTGCTGTTTATGTTCTCTATTATAATGTTTTCCTCCTTTATTTTATTTTTAATAAATTTAAATTTGATTTATATATTTAAACGATATCTTTTGTGATTGATAAGAATGCTATGTAAGTAGCAACGCAATGTAGTTGTGCAGCTGCGCTTTTGTTCTCTTGTTCTGAACTGTTTTCCTTCCTTCCTCCTCCTTTTAATACAATTATTTATATACCTATATATCTCTTACTATTATATACGTATATAACTGTTTATAAAATATTTGTTTAAACTTCAAATTTTGCTGATTTATTCCAATATAAATATGGAAGTGGTGGTGGGGACCTACTATTTATTAACCCAAGCAAATAAGAAAGTAAATAGCGCCAGTAATGTAGATCCAACCCCCTATATTTGAAATTTAATACAATAAATTCCGCAAAACTATTTAAAATCAACTTTGGGGGGGGAAGGTTGCAAATAAAAGTAATAGGTTTATGTATGCAGTGAGCATTCCAAGCTTAAAAAAGTCATTGTAGCGCCATTTTCGAGAAAATCGCAAAAAACAAAAAAAAAAATGTAGTTGCGTGGCACTTCCGTTTTTTGCAATAACCTTCTTGTTAGAGCGATGATAGTATATCAAGTTTTACTTCCTGCAATTGTTTTTTTGTTTCCGAGATATTCTGTTAACACACATACACAAACACACACACACACACACACACATATATATTCTTTTATATTTAATTAAGTCCCTTTTTAAAACAAATTTTATTTACTAGACATACAGACTTACACAATATACACTTGAATAAGAGAGATGTTTCTAGCATAAGTGACAAACAGGAATTAATTTGTATTTCATCTCTCACAGAGATGCTAAGTAAAATTGCTGATAACAATTTCTAGGTACAACAAGTGCTAGTAGCCGTTGTTGAATTAGATAATTAAAAGAGTAAACAAATATAACAGTGTAACAATTTGTTAAAACATTTTTATCTCACTCAGGGGACCTGAAAAATGTATTTCGGGTGATAGCTCAATTTCTAAAACTCGACAATATTGCAACGCTTTCTCTTACCAGGGAGTAAGAGAAAGTAAAAAATCTGAAGTGAATCACTCACGCCTTAATTTTTATCTTTTGCAATTCTCACAATTCTAAATTTTATTCAGAATTAAATATCTAATTGCCTTGAAAATATACTATATTTGTTGGAGGTATGTCTGTCGCATTCCCTCTCAATCCGCTAAAATTAATTCTGCTAAAAAAATGTGTCACAAATAAAAGTTATAGCTCTTTGTAGGAATAATTTGAATTTAAAGGAAATCGTTGGAAATTTTCGAGGAAATTGGGAAAAATTCATTGAATTAAAAATTTTATTTCCGGTGAACAAAGCAATAACTTTAGCAAAAATAGGACAAATCTCCTGAACAAATAGTTGGGCGTCCTGTTGTGTCCCAGGATCAATATTTTATTAAATAAATTCCAAACTGAGAAGTTTTTAAATTTTATTTCTTTATTTCTCTCGTTGAACTGAAGAACTTTATTAAGGAATGTCTTAGTTTTTATTAAATTTAAAAACAGCTCGGTTTGGGCGCCGTTGAAGGCGAAAATACCTTCCTGTAATATTACATTTTTCAAATTAAGGAAAGAGTCTTCTGTTTTCGTAAAGAAAATTTCTCTCTCACTCTCCCCCTTAACTCCTTTCTCCATCGCTCTCTCTCTCTCTATCTATCTATCTAAAGTTGATTTCAGTAAAAAAAAAAAAGAAGATAAAATGGCGACGGTATCAGGAAGGTCTTTTAACAGAAGCTTTCTTACCGCCATAAAGCAATTTTACTTGCAATTTGGCTTTCTCTTTGAATTATTTAAGTGGAAATCTTGCAACTATATCCGGTTAACTGTTTTTTTTTTTTAAGATAATACATGTTAATGTATTTTAATATTATTTAGGTGGTAGATCCGTATACTGCGCTGAAAAGACACACATTAGACGGAAGCTCAACTTTATAGGTTCCCTCCCTTCCAGATCCCGTTGGAAATCAATTTTCCTGGAATTGTTTCAAACAAAATTTGTTATCTGAATTTATATGAATGCTTAGAATGCGTCTAAAATGGATGGAGAAGGTCAGCTCGAAAATCTAGTTTAGCAACAGTAAGAAAAAAAATCTGGTGTGAAACACTCACACAACTTTCTCTTACTCCTGTTCTCAAAATTATAATTGACAAATATTATAGTTTGTGTACCAGATTTAACGAAATTCGTCGAAAACTGAAAAAACTGTTCAGTAAAAGCGCAGTTCCGGTTTACTAATTTTCTTAAAACTCGAAATTTTATTCGGATGATAGAATTGTATAATTAACTATGATAGCAGAGAAAGCTGTAACCCCACTCCTCTCCTAAAAGTGCTCTTAAATGAATTTTCCCAAAGAAATGTTTCAAATAAAAGATGTAGATCTTTGCTTGTTTAGTTTATATACTTTTTCAAGAAAAACATCGGAGACATTTTTGAGAAAATCGAGAAAAAGTGAAAAAATCATTTAGTTAAGTTTTAAAATAAACACACATCCGGTTATCCGATTTTTTCAAACTTGGAATTTCATAGGCATATTTAATTCTAATCAACATTATTTAGATGGCAGAATTGTCTAATAAACTGAAATAGCACTTTAGATGAAAAACCTAACCCCACCCCACTCTGAGAAGTGCCCTTAAATGAATTTTCCCGGAGAAATGTTTCAAATAGAAGTTATAGCTCTTTGTATGTGTAGCTGATATACCAAGTTTAAAGAAAATCGTCTGAGCCATTTTTGAGAAAATTGCCAAAGCATAAAAAAAACTAGTAAAGTGGTACTTCCGGTTTTGGAATTTTGACAGATAACGTAGTGTCAGATCCCATGGTGATACCTAACGGAATATCAAGTTTCAACTTTCTACGGTTTTGGTTTTTTGGAGCTATGCTGTTCAACATACATAACATCACACACACACACACACACACCATTTGGTAAAACCACTTTTTTGGACTCAGGGAACCTCAAAACGGATATTTCCGGTGAAAACTCGATATCGAAAATTTGACACGATTACAATACTTCCTCTTACTAGGAGTAAGAGAAAAGTAATACGGTCATAAGTAAAGACCTACGGAGTAAGATGGCCAGTTCCCCAGAGAAAAATGTTTCACCGACGTTATGGAATTTATTGCCCGGCTTCCTGTCCTGTGCAACGTTTTGAGGCAAATCAAAATAAATAAATAAATATAACTGAAATTAAAATTTTTTCCAAAAAAAATAAAGTCTCAACAATTTTAGCACAGATACCAATGACCTTTCCCTCCGTTATAAGAGTCACTGGAATTTCTTAAACAAGATAGCATTAAGACCCTGTAATGTGTTGGTGAGATGATGTGTTGGTAGCTTGAGGTAGCTGGTTGTGTAGCACGAGCGATTTTGTATAAAGGCTTCTAAGTATGTTTGAGGAAAATATAGAAGTATAAGAATAATTAAGAACACACTGGTAGTTTAAATTAAATATATTCTCTAAGAGAAATTAAGTTACTTTGAATATCACAATAGCTTATAATAATTTCTTATAACGTAATACTGGTATATGTTTCCACCTTGATTTCTAGCACAAGTCTGTCCTGAAAAATTCTTCTCTTTTGTCCGTTTAGTGCCTCCTCTGTGAGGAGAAGGGGGCAGTACAATGGCATAAGGTTAATTAATCTTTTCCAATAACTGTTTTCTTTGCTTATTCTCTTTTTGCAAAGGAATTGTCACTATCTTGATATTTCTTAATTTAATATATTTTAATATGTTTTGCATCCATCACAACACGGTTTTCCCATCCGCTCTCCTGGCCCTTTATAAACACACCCTATTTCCTTAACACTTGGTGATGATATACCTCAAGTTAAACTGCAATTCTTTTTTCTGATTTTTTTGTATAACCTTTGTACTGACCCTGAAGAAGACAACAAATTTGCAGAAACATCGTTGAAAATTTGAAAAAAGAGTTTTTTTGGACGGGCCTCAATATCCTTTTTACAATATTAATCTAGAAAATTTGAAACGACGCAATTCTTCCTTCTGGCAACAGTAAGAATGAAGTAATAAAGAATAATTAAGTAACTAATGCCTGTTTATTCAGACCTGTCAGGCCTGTTTGTCCGTAAACCCATCAGCTTGACCTGGACGGATTTGGTAATTAATCTATTTAAATCAAAGGCTTCAGACTGAGAATTAAACCCAGTATACCGCAATTTGCATTTAACTATAGTAGTCCATATCTTTGTAATAGCAACCAAGAGAGCAGAGAAAGAGAAACAAAATACCAGGAGGCACTCTCTCGGACTAGAGTGGGAGAAACTATATAAATACAGCGACAGGACACAAGGAAATATAGTTCAAATTAGTTCAGAAGATAGTTCAACAGTCACAATGAGTCATTACCCCCTTCCACTCTAAATCTACCATCTTGTAAAGTCCAGGCAGTCAGTCAAACTCATCATTATATTACAGTGTTAACCAAGTCTTGTAACTTATCAAACCGAACCAATTCAGTCCATCCAACTCATCCATTATATCTTTAACCACTTTGCTATTGCGAACGTTTGAAGCTAATTTCACTTTTGTTTCGTAACATAATTTACCCTCTAATAACGGGATCTATTAACTGTGTACAAAAATTTATCCCAATACAAAACGTTTTAGCCTACAATGAGCTGTACCATAAGCACAGATATTTCTGAATGGCTACATACATTATCACTGTTCTCTTTCTTTTTACGATAACGATTTTTGTTGGTGCTGTGGTGTGTGTGTGTGTGGGGGGGGGGAGGGTTATAGCTGACCTATGTGTCTTTCCCCCATTCTATCATCATAACAAAACATAAACCAGACACTGTGATAAGGTGATAAACTTGATAATGTCACTCCCTCTGGGGAGTGCATTTAATGGAATACTAGGCATCTTTGGCTAATATGCATCACTACTAAGTGATGGGGTATAGCTTCACTGAAGCACACACATGATATGTGAGAATTGATGCAAGTTTGATGTGACACATGATTACAGGTGATAACAGCTCCAAAGGGTGATCATGTTCGCACTTGTCTTCACCTTTATCGCTTAACTGGTCGTATGATTGATTTAATTATAATTACAGAATTTCTCTCAGTTGGTTACTATTGTGAAATATTCACACGTCTTCCTCTTGCTTCATGTCTCAGCTTCCAATTGACGAATTTTCTTAGAACATGGAATTAGATATTAAATTCTACTTCATTTTAAAATGGGCGATGGAACCATATATTTATTGAAATGTTATTAATTCTGGCATCACAACATTACCTGGAACTTACTAAAAACAACTTTTTTGGAAAAAACTAGTTGAAACCTAATTTCTAAAAGCGCAACTTCGCTGGTTATTTCCTTAAACTTCTTTAAACTTATTAATATTGTGTCCTGTGGGAAGTATTATCGAAGAGATATCGAAACGTCCCAATCATAAATAAATAATCTTTAAAAGTAAGAGGATTTATTGTTCACTAATCCAACTTTGCATGTATGCTTACATTCGCTAACACTACTGCTCTCCTAATCCTTCATTAAACCACATCCTACTGGGAAGGTTTATCTCTAACATGCTATATCTGCAGTTGCGGCGCATTACAACATATTGAGCGCAATTACATATTGTATAAGAATTAAAAGTTGGAGGGAAATATTTGTCTACAGACAGTTAAGAAACGCACTAATTAAACGTTCTTGTCAGCTTGTAAGAAAATTATAAAATTGAAAAAGCCAACATTTATGAACATTCCTTCCAGAAATTTTATTAAGATTCTGCAAAATATTGGCCAGAAAATAGCGCAAAAAACGAGCGGAGAAAGGTATTTAAAAAAAAGATAAAAATATTTAATTTGTTTTGAAGTAATGGTGTACAAAACAACATAAATATGGTAACATATTTTACAACTAATGGCGAACATAATAATGTGCATAAAAGATACTGGTGCCCTTAAATACCGAAAAAAGAAAGAAGGATGGGTAATACATGGTGAACTTGGCAAAGTATACGTCGAGGATGGCTAGTAAAAAAAAAGTGGTCGAAGGCGAGAGAGAAGAAACCAGAAGAGCCGTTATATGTGAAAGTGTAGACTGTCTGACGTATCGCATATAAATTGTTAGCAAATGTGTGCAATGTAGCCAAAGTCTGGGAGAAGAGGAGCCGTACGAGAAAGAAAGAAAGAACGAAAAAAATATCCCAAAAGTAAAAGAGCATGGCAACACTGAGAATAGTGTTCACAACACTGTCTGAAGTGTCAGAAATAAGAAGAAACTAGTGGTGGTGTTTGAACACTGTTGGCAGTGAGAGGCGCCACCACTATTGGCCGCCACCATGTCGATCAGACTGGCCCCAGCTGAGCGCAGACAACATGGAGCCAATGGAAGGCCGCGCGACCAGTTTCTTCTTACACACACCACAAATCTAACTGTAGCCTGCCAGACATTAACCCAGTTATCTTTATATAAAGAAATAATTATTAGTATTTATTTTTTTTTTTATGTTTTGTTTATCACCTTTTCTTGCTTAATTTACAAGATTTTTTTGGGGTATAAGATTTTTATAAATTGAATTTGCGATGCAAAATAATTTAGAGGCGGGGGAAAAATCTGGTAATAAATATTTTCATGAGTTTTTGTTACTGCAAGTTGCTTTATAATTCAAGAAAACTTTTTTTACAAATTTGGAATTTTTACTAGCCTTTAATATTGTACAGCTGGTGGGTGGTACAGTCCATTGTAGTGAAAAATGATGGTTTAGTGAAAAGCTTAATATCGCGGCCCTCCTCCACCCCCCCAAATATCATAAAAAAGATTTTCCTGGAAAAGTGTTTAAAATATAATAAAGTGAAGTATATATATAATGAAAGTTTAATGAAGACATGAAGATTTCGAGCAAAATTTATCAACCGGAAGTGCGACTTTACTGAATAACTTTTTTCCTTCAGTTTGTCGTGATTATCTCGCGAAACAACCTCAACGATTTTTTTTTTTAAACTTTACACTTTAATTACCTATCACTTTTGTTTGAAACATTTTCCCAGGATAATTGGTTTTGGGGGCCATTAACATTAAGCTTTCCTAAGAATTACCAATTTCGTTTAGTATATGGTTCTCCCATCTACACCATATTAATATAAATTAGATTATTAATATAAATTTGAAGAAAATCGGTTAACCGGAAGTGCTTTATCGAATACGTTTCATTGTTTTGGAGTTTTCCCGGAAAAAAGTAAAGCGTTTTTCTTTTTAACTTTAAAACTTGTTTCAATTTTTTTTTTAACACACTTTTATTGGAAACATATGTCAGAAAAGTTCACTGTAGGCGGTTCTGCGAAATGTGTACATTAAATTTGAAATTTTAATTGATTTTCTTTATTGTTTTTGGCGCTGTGTTCTGAACTACCTTTGACCGTATGGAAGTGACTATCTGAGTCTATCATCCTATATTTATGTTAGAGCTCGGAAAAAAGTTCCAATTTTAAAGAAAAGTAGTCAATGTGAGAAAATGGTGTGAGTGTTTCACACCAGATTTTTTTTTTTAATGTAGGGTTTTATATGCATTTAGAAAGTTAAGTGGATTGTAACAATTTTGGCTATGATGAAATTTTTTGCTAACAACTTCGGTTGCTGGATTGGGAAAACACCAAAATGAACAAATTGTAACACTCAGAATTCCAGAAACTGGAAGACCTCAGTTAAAAAAAAAATCTTTTTGGAAATGTGAAGTAGATTTCCTTCCTCCAGATTACCTTCCTGAAGGCAGGTTAGAGGGAAGTAAAGTAATTTTCTAGGTCTGGAAGAAGATATAAATTGGCAACCTACTTCCAACTGTTGGCAGGGCCAAACATAAAACATGTTTTGCTGTAAATTTTATCCTCAAAAATTTAGGTCAATTGTTATTTTCATATAATTCTTAATAATAAAGATAGCAGCCAGAATGTTGTTAGGATCTTTAACTGTCAACTTCGTGTACTATCTATAAATATACACATATATCCCTATCACTACTTTTATTTGAAACATTTTTTCAAAAATAATTATTTATTTAATGCGTGAGAAAAGTCGGACATTTACACAGAGTCGGAGTTCAGAGTTTGAGAGAGTGCGTCATACTGGACGAGAGTTGTAAATAAATACTTCGCTCATGGATTATATATTAGATTTTTTCCTACAATCGTATCAGTTAAACATTGAATTCAAATAAGTATTTGGAGAAGTTATCACAAAATAGAAGGGTTCTTTTAGAAAGGTTATATAGTTTAGGTATGTAAAAAATTTCATAATTAAAACATATATAAATATTTCTCATACACATTATTATTATTCGTGGCAAGATAAAGAAATATTTATATCACTCCTATGTGGCAGCACTTCGCAAAACAAGTAACTTTCACACACACTAGTGAGAGAAAGTAGTGTGTAACTCACTTTTATGTGTGAAAGTTGTACTTTCTTCACCCAGATTTAGTGTAATAACCGTCATATTATTTAACGAATGCAGAAAAAAAAAATTGTTTAAAGAGGTTTTGGTCCATCAATTAGGTCTGAATTTACCTGCACAAAATTTGTTGATACTGGTCAGAGGGCGATCAACAAAGTCTGCTCAGGTATATAAGATAACACGTACCTCCTTTTTTGTATGTTTTTTTTTTTTTTTATTGAAAATGCTGGCGTATAACCCAAAAAAGTAAAAAAGAAAAATTATTTACACATTCAATGTTCTAATAAGATTCCAATAAGAAAGATTTTCGTTACAATTACTGAAAGAATTTGTTTTTAGTTTAGGTCCTCGAATTTTCTTCTTATTATTGGCTCCAACGATTTTTTCATTTCATTTTTGTGCTATTCATGTGATAATCCGTTTGTCCAATCAATCTATAACTAGATAATTAGAAAATCTCGATCAGCTGTTGGTGTATAAAAGAAAAGCAAAAGTATATTGTAGTAAAGAAATGTAATATTGTGGTATGGTTGTAATAGTAGAAGATGGAGCATTATCGATCTGGCAGTGATGCAGCCCAAGTACCAGCTGGAACAGTCTTGCAGCTCCCTCACCCCTTCACCGCAGCTCACCATTATAATAAACAACACTTTTTACTTAACACGTCGTATCATTTTATCATTATAAAAATCTCTGGTGTGGAACACTCACACTTTCTCTTACTCCTGTTAGTACAATTGTATATAAAATGACAAATTTTCTTTACACTCAAATTTTACATATTTGTTGCGCTAACCTAAATATAGAGCTAGTGGTGGGGGATAAGAATTCTGGCAGCCAATATAAGGTTTTTCTAGCTTTTGCACCCTGAAATTCGGGTTATAATGACAGATCGCCTGGCCCGCAAGATCTCTATTGGAACCCTCATTGGGCCTGAATCTTTCTGCCGCATTGCATAGTGTCTCAGGAGTGCAGCTATGGGTGTACGACCGATCACAAAACTGGTGGGTTAAAACTCCAGGCGAAAGTCAGGCGAAAAAGTTTATTAATTCGCCCAGGATTACTGCAGAATTACTCCAACAAGGCCTTGCGGCTATAAGGATGTCTGTGAGTTTCCTTACTAGCCACTCTAGACCTTACAAGCACGTGCAACGGATAGCGTGTGTCGGTTTTGTCAGGAAGAAGAAGAAACGGCACTGCACGTACTGTGTCCCTGCGAGGGGCTTGTATGGCTGAGTTGACACCTCCAAGTTTCATCCAAGAGTCTCTTCAGGACTCTTAAGTGTAATAAAAAGACAGGGCTTGAGAGGGTGCTCTCTATTGGTGGGTGGTCTTAAAGATCATCTAGGAGTTTCTCGCTCCATGCTCCAAAGTCTAATAATTAAACAGACTGAGCTGGAGAGGGAACTGTAACTTGTGACTGCCACAATAGACCCATAAGGGTCGCGGGTGCCGTAGGCTGGATAGCCAACCGCCACAGAATTTAATCTAACCTTGATAGGTAGAGAAGTGATTATATTGCGGCCCAGCAGAGCGCGCCAAAAACACTGAACCAATCCCCATATAACATTTCAAATTTAACGCCACAAATTCCGCACAACTGTCCACAATCTTTTTCTTTTTGAAAACCGTTTGTAATAAAAGTGATAGGTTTATATCTGTGCTGTTAGCATACCAAGTTTAAACGAAATTGTTATTGAGGTTTTCGATAAAATTCAAAAACGTAATCTGTGGAGTCGCACTTCCGGTTTAGCGATTTCCTTCAAATTTGGGATTCTAGCAATGCATCTAATGTACATTTACAAGTGGTAGAACCATATATTATATTGAAGTGGTACACTTTAAAAGGAAGCTTAACTTTACCCTCCCAAAAAATCAATTTTTCCGGTAAAATAGTTCATATAAAAGTGATGAGGATTATTTGTATTGATAGTATCGAAGTTTAAAGAAATTCTTTGGAGCCGTTTTCGAGAAAATCGTTAAAAACAGAAAAAAATCATTCAGTGAAGGCGATCTCCCGGTTGATGTTTTGGCAGAAAACTTGGTGTCAGCTGCGGTGATAGTTGGAATACAATCATGTATGAGCTTCCTGCGATTTTTTGTTTTTGACATATTTTGTTAACAAACAAACAAAGTCCACACACACACATATATATATATATATATATATACTTACAGACTATTCGCTATCGCCTTCAGAGGACCTCAAAACATTTACTTCCAGTAAAAACTCAATTTCGAAAATTTGACACGATCGCATACTTCCTGTTACCATCAGCAGTAGAGAAAGTAGATAACAAATTTTCACGGTAAATGAAGTTAGTCTTGACAAACGGGAAAAGTAGTGACCTTCACTTCTAACGTGCTATTGCTCATTTCCATCATGTCAGTGTGAATGTAAGTGCGTGTGTGCATTCATTTTCCATAAAAGGAGAATGATGGCAGAGAGGAAGAAAGAGAGAGAGAGAGAGTTAGAGAGAGAAACACTTTTCCACCAGTAGGTAAAAAAATAACCTTTTAAGTTGTTAATAAATTGGCTTTAGCGCCTTTTTGCCGGGAGCTCCATTGCACAGTCCTCCACCTACAACGTTGTTGTTACACTGTTCCTCATGGTTTGTTCCTGTGACTCCCACCTTCCAGTTTTCGGTCCATTTATTCTCTTAGATTTTTCTTTAGGATTTTCTTATTATACGTTTTTAGGTTGCTCTATTTTTCATTACATTTTCAACTATGTATAATTTAATTATTTTTATATTTATCGTCTCTCTTAATTATACTTTAAACAAGGACCTTTATTATCTTCCATTTTATTTTTTAAAACAATGTCAGCCAGTTTTTAGAATAATACTTAATCCGCTCCATTATTACCCGTTATGTCCCGGCAAGGATTTAACTAAATATTCTTCACTGTATAGGATTTTATTTTCACTGTAGTTTATTAACTTTGCTTTAATCTCTTCCGCTGTACGCTTCCAATTGATATTGTTTTCACTAAATAGAGGAAAAGAAACAAAATAGCGGTAGTTCAGCGCTCTCTATATTATTTTGGTAAACTATTGATTTTTAGTGTTGTTAAGAAAATATAAAGAAATCCTCAGCTTTTCTGACCAAATAAATCGTGATTTTCTAGCATGGAATTTTAGGCTATCTACAATGGACAAGCGACTGAAATTGCATCCGCATGAAGATTAAAGAGATAAATTTCATACGTTTTCTTCAAACTTCCTATTTTTTTGCTGTACATATTTAGTACTTTCAACATTTAAAAGGAGTGCAAAGCGACAATGTTAAAGTATGACTTATTATACTGGGAGCTTGGTATACCAAAGGCACCACAGATTCTTGGTAAAACAAAGTTTCAAAATAAAAAAATTTGGTGTGGAACACTCACACGACTTTTTCATGCTCCAGTTAATACAATTTCATTAAACAAAATTTCTTTAAAATTGCAATGTTTAGATAGTTGGGTATGAAAAAAAGGTGGTGGGGTATACATATCCATAAGTGCATATGATTGTCCATAGGTGACTGGGTGTCACTCTGGATGCCCTCTGACTCAAGACCGTGTAGCGTCAGTTTAAACTTAAAGTATTTGAGAGTTTTTAACGTAATAAAATCTTCTTTTTTTAACAAACCTATTTGACAAAAAGCGAATATTTTTCTCTGATTAAAATCAGAATGAACTTTTTTCTCACATGAAAAAGCGAACGTTTTCTCATAGTAAGATAGGTATGAACATTGTGTAGAATGTAAAAAATATTCCACGCATGATGCAACTGTCATATGACAGATACCTGTCAAATAATGTGTCAAATAAAAGTGATAGGTATTTATGTTTGTAGATAGGATATGGAATTTAAAGAAAATCGTTGTAGGCGTTTTCTAGGAAACTCAAAAAAACTCAAAAACCCATTCTGTAAAGTCGCATTTCCGATTAACTGTTTCTCTTCAAATTTGGAATTCTATCAATGCTTCAAATGTATTATACAAGTAGTAAAAACCATATATTTTAATGAAGCGGCATTATACTGATCTAATACTTTAGAGGAAAACATAAAGTTACGGTTCCCTCAGAATTTCAGATTTTCGGCGATTTTCTCGGTAACATCACCTGCATTCTTTAAACTTGGAACACTATTTAATTGTTCAGATTCCTTTGACTTTTGTTTGAAACATTTTACCCCAAAATTTGATTTTATGGGCGTGTTCTGTTTGGGAGCTATGACGTCACGCTACTCTCTGTTACAGTATAGATTCCCGTAATTAAAGACAACTAAATATATAGTAGAAAAAAAAAATCTGGTGTGAAACACTGACATGATTTCTCTTATGGCAATTCTGATTGTCATAAAGGGCGAATTTCCTTTAAACTTGAAATGTTTATCAAATTTAACTGACTTCGTATTATACATATAACTGGGAGATCATGCACTAAAAAAGGCAACATTAAAAGGAAGCGTAGGGAAGGGTATAGCTAAGTGGTTAGCGTACTGGACTTCCACGCGGAGACCCCGGGTTCGAGTCCAGCTGAGCTACCTTTAGATTTTTTCTTCCTTGGAACCTCTACAGCTCACTGTCCGGTGTTGCACAGTGTTGTCTGTAACGAGAGAACACTGTCCGGAGGAAACCGGTCAGTGCACTAAGAGGCTCAGGGTGACCAATGAAGCATAGATGCAGTACGACGCGCCTGAAGTAAAAAAAAAAAAAAGGAATGCGTAATTCAGGCCCCAGAACCCCCTAAAAGTCTCCTACTCCGTAAAATGAGTCACACTTCCGTGAACTGGTTTATTTCGACAACTAGGAATTGATTTTGGCAACGCATTTAAATTCTTATGAATATAAAATAGTAGATTTTAAACAGAAAAAGTTTCTTTTTTTTTTAAAAATAACTGTAGCTCTTTATATGCCTAGGTTGATAATTACCAGTTTAAAGAAAACGTTGGAAACCGTTTTTAGTAACTTCTAAAAAAA